>CAUYLG010017692.1:0-30282 GCA_963573385.1 Cacajao melanocephalus | reverse complement strand
GGAGTTTTAACTTTGAAGTTATTCCTGCCCCATTCATGTTTTTGTCCAATGAGAGGAGTTCTTTCAAACTTCCTCTGGAGTGATTGATCTTTGACTCTGATCCCAGGTTGGTTGCTTGGGCCCACAACAGAGCCCCTCCTTCCAGGGCTTTTGGCAGGCTTTCTGAACAAAGGAAGCTCACCTGGAATTTTACCTAGCCTGCACCCAGGAAAATTAGACAAAGAACTCTAGGTTGCCAGACAGGGAGGTGGATGGAGGCATGATGTTGGGAAGTTCTTGCCTTTGAAACCACGCCTCTTGTGGACCCGGGAAGAGAAGTTAACATAGTCCCTCACTCCAGCCTCATCCTACCAAAGCATTGGGGTTACAGGAATGAGCCACCATGCCTGGTCCAAACTTTAGTAGATTTCCAGGAAGAATGATTTCTGTAACTACATCCTTTCGGTGTGCTTTAGAATGGAATACATACAGAATTAACGAGTTCAACCCCACAGTATGAATGATGCATCATGTTACTCTTCATACACCATAACTCCCATTGCTTAATTATACACAGTGAATGTTTCAGTGATTTGGCTTTCCTCCCCTCAGTCCTAACAAAAAAAGAGCACACATTTTCTAGAGTTACCAGCATGCTCCGTGATCTTTCTTCACATCCATTTATGGAAATTTTGGTCACAGGACAGCCTCCATTCAAATCCCTGTAGCCAAGAGCTTGGTGATAAAATCTCTAAAGGAAATTGTTTTCAGCTGGAGCTTTGTCACAGGGCCGTGGGACTTTTTGGGAGTCTAGGTATTTATGGAGTCTTAGTATTGGTGGTCCATACTGTCTCAACCTGTCTTTGTCCCCAGGAAAACAGATAGCCATGATATAGGATGGCTTTTGAGTATTAGGTTTGCTATTGAGTAGGGTAATTCTTTGTTGTGAGGAGCTGTCCTGTGCTTTGTAGGACATTTAGCAGCATTCCTGGCTGCTATCCAGTAGATGCCAGTAGTACCTCTCCCCTTCCCTCAGTTGTGACAATCAAAAATGTTCCCAGACATTGCCAAATAACTCCTGGTGGCAAAATCTCTCCCACCTCCACACTGAAAACCAATAGATTAAAGGAATGTTCCACAGTATCCTGCTGTTAGTACTTGAAATTTCAATTTCATCTGAGTTAACACATTAGTAACAGTGTGTTGCATTTATAATTTGCAGAGAGCTTTTCACATAGAGCACTATATTTAACTCTCACAACATCCCCGAGATACATTTGTTGATATTCTTCTTCTAAAAACTTAGAAACTGGCTCTCTAAGTGACAAACTCTTAAAGTGACAGGTGACTAAGCATGTAAAGTGGGGTTTCTTGGACATTCATCTTAGCCTTCGGCCTCCTCATTCCTGTGGTTCACTTTGTCTGATACCACTGTGCACCAGAGTACCCTATTAATTTCTCTTACATAAGGGCTGGAAGAAATCTTAGAGATTTTCTCTTCTTAGAGAGGAGAAAACTGGATTGCAGAGGAATTAAGTGACTTGCCCATATAACCAGTGTAGCAGAGTCAAGGCTTGTCATCGAAAAATTATTCATAATACTTGTTAAAGAATGGTGGCTGGGCATGGTGGCTCATGCCTGTAATCCCAGCACTTTGGGAGGCCGACGCAGCAGATCACGAGGTCAGGAGATCAAGACCATCCTGGCCAACATGGTGAAACACTGTCTACTAAAAATACAGAAAAGTTAGCTGGGCATGGTGGTGCACGCCTGTAGTCCCAGCTACTTGGGAGGCTAAGGCAGGAGAATTGCTTCAACCCAGGAGGCAGAGATTGCAGTGAGCCAAGATCACGCCACTGCACTGCAGCTGGGGTAACAATGCGAGACTCTGTATCAAAAAAAAAAAAGAAAAAGAGTGCTAAGGCAGACTTTATTCAGGACCATCATGATAGGTATAGGAAGCACTGAAATAAGATTTTGCAGTAGGGGAGAGAGACTGGGCTCAACTTTAAACATGTATGGAAAGATGGGAATTTATAGCCAAGGAGGAGCAAGGTGGGTATCAATGGATGGGAAATGACTAAGAGGAAATATCAGGTGTAAGGTAGAGGGAATTCTACCAAAATTGACTTGGTACGATTCTTGCTGAAGGCAGGCCAGGGTGATCAGACCATCATCTGAGTGATGACGGAGGAGGAAGAACCTGATCAGATGTCAAAGGCGATCACATACTGAGGATGGGAGATTCTGGCTAAAGTGACTTAGCATGATTCTTGTTAAAGGTGAACAATGTGGAGACTAACACCAAAGCCTAAAAGTCAGGCCTTATTAGTTTGGTTAAGGAGGGACTCTTTGACTTAAATCCAGCTATCCAAGCTTCCTAACCAGTGCTGTTACATAAATATTACTTGAATGAATGATGAAATAGGATACAAATTAAGTACATTTTAGGGTGGGGGGTGTGTGTGTGTGTTGCAGGGAGTAGATTTAGGGGCAAGCGGATTGAGAGACATAGGTGCCCTCAGAATAGTCAGGGTAATATCAGTGGGGCCAAACAATCAGGAAAGAAACAGGATGTGTTTGAGAGCCACTGTATTCCTCAAAAAGCGTTCACCTAGTCAATTATAACTTAACTGAAGCAGCTAAGTGTTGTGGGGAGGAGTAGGGATGAAGGGGGAAATAATAAGCATCTGCAAAGAGGCAAAACCAATGTGTAAGAGTTGGTTAAGATGGCCCTATTCAGACCTATTTAGCATGAGGATGTTCAACTTCATTTTTTTCCCTATAGATCCTTTGGTCCTGGCTTAGGTGTCTCCTCCCCTGAGATGCTGTCCCTCTCTCTCCATCCAGCTGGTTGCTGGCTTAGTGCTCCTTCTTTATTCTCCTAGCATACCATTTGTATTAGTCTGTTCTCATGCTACTAATAAAGACATACCTGAGACTGATAATTTACAAAGGAAAGAGGTTTAATGGCCTCAGTTTCACAGGACTGGGGAGACCTCACAGTCACGGTTGAAGATCAAGGAAGAGCAAAGGGACATCTTACATGGCAGCAGGCAAGAGAGCTTATGCAGCAGAACTCCCATTTATAAAACCATCAGGTCTTGTGAGACTTATTCACTACCATAAGAACAGTATGAGGGAAACTATCCACATGATTCAGTTATCTCAATCCAGTCCCACCTGTGATAAACTTGAGGATTATTACAATTCAAGGTGAGATTTGGGTGGGGACACAGCCAAACCATATCACCATTGTAGCACTAAACACACTATCTAACATTTTTGTTTCCCCTACTAGCCTGGGAGCTCCTTGATGGCAACAACCTTGTTTTATTCATTTTTATAATCATAAAGCCTTAGTGATCATGGGCATTTGAGGAATCAAGGGAGTGAATGGTGGTGGAAGAGCAACTCATCCCAGTGTCCTCGATTTGTAAACAGGGAACTTAGTTTTAAAAACATATTTTAATCACCCATTAGTTTTCTTTCCTCCCTCCATGCTTAAGCCTTCATTTCTTCCCTCTCTACTTACTCCCCTCTGTCAACACAGGCTTATCTAACTGTGTTCTTGTTTAAGGAATTTCAGAAGCTAATCTTGAAACAAACCAGCACAGAGCCCCGATTGCAGAATACTCCCACATAGGGGACTCATGAACAATTAGTCCATGACCATTGGGCCAAAGTCAATATAATGCCAACTAAGTGTATCTCTTACCCAAGATATCCATTCGAACAAGACACACAGACCCAATACCCTGCACCACTCCCACACGTCTCCCATATCAAGTTTTCCTTTAAAACCCCTGTAGTAAATTTAGAAATTCAAGATGGTACTTTAGAACACTCGTTCACCATCTTCTCTGTTTGCTGGCTCTCTGATCAAACCCGCTTTTTCTTCCACCAACCACCTCTTTGGTTTTCAAGCTGCAAGTACAGACTAATAGAAGGGCCCCTGAGGACACCATTTGCTCTGACTCTGTGCTTATCCAGTAACCTCCCTTCTCTAGCCTGGACTCCTGAAGGACTTCCCACAGTAGGAAGCAAGACCTGCAACATCACCAGCTCTTTGTGGCTCATGTTAGGTTCATCTGCCTCTGTAAGTTAATCAAGAGGAGTGAGAGCAATGGCCAGAAGATCCATTCAGAAGAGAACTGGAAGGGTGCAACTAATTTTGCAATTTTGCCAGAGGCCAGCCCAATAGTTTGAGCCCAAAGTGCTCTTGCTGGGAGAACTTAATGCATCCCAGCAGGTTTTAGTAAGGCTACGGTGGTGTGTGTTTGCGTCTGTGCGTGTGGTTAGGCAGAGGGTGGGCTGACAGTGGTGGAGCTACTGCTTGAGTTTTTCTGCATTTAGAAATGGCTGTAGCTGGGCTCTTCCAGAATGATCAGGTAGAATATTTCTACCTTGAAATGAATGTAAGAAGAAAGTGATGGGAGGAGGGAAGTCTTTTAAGGACAGACTAATTATTGTATTTAAGACAGCCTTTCTAGTAAACCTCATTCCATACCCCAGCTCCCTAACCTCTTTCCTGCTTGTGGATGAGACACTGTCAGATCTGATAAACTCCACACATGTGGCGAAGGTGCGGGATTGTTTGCCAGGCTGGGCTGTCTGAAAATCTGAACGCACTATGCTAATAGTACTCTTGTCATGCACACTGATGCTTTGTTTCCATGCCCCCAAAGTCTTTGCTATGCAAATCAAACCACAGGGGCACTTTAACATGTAAATCACATAATCTCCCTCACGTGGGATGAATTGACGGATTTTAAACTCCTTGACTGTTGGGAGGTAATGGACTGTACTTATTTAGCCGGCATTATTGCACTGGGCACATCTCCTACACTGGGCTTTACTCGGTGGTACAGCTATGCTAGGGGAGAGATGGGACGATTATTAATATTGCTGTCAAAAGAATAAGAGAGGCTCAAACCTGAGAAATTCTGACCCCCTTTGGGGAGGAGAATAAGGCCCTCCTCAGAAACTGTGTTGAGTCTGGGTCCCGCTGGAGGGGTGGTGGGTTGTTCTTCTTTGATTAGTGAATGAACACTGAATCTTCCTGGGAAAGGCTGTTTTCAGCTTGTTTCACAGGTGAAAGGAACCAAGGAGACTTAAAGGGACATTTCAAGCCCTGCAGCTGGGAAGAAGTCCAGGCTGGGGCAAGGAGCCAGGAACCCATGCGAAGGCTGTGGAAGGCTGTGCTTTCACCCGCTGCTAAGGTCCTGATCCCTAGTTTGGGGCTAAAGTAACTTAAGCACATCATGCCAGCTTCCTTTTCCGTAAAACAGGGATAATGCTAGGGATAGAGGGAACAGTGACTAGATCCTGTTTATAATGACAGCTGAGCTGCTTGGGCAAGATGTGCTTGTTCCAGAAATGAAGTGTGATTCCATTAAAATGTGTGATCTTTTGAAACAGCCTACCTTGTTTTGGAGTATGTGGTAGTGGATTTATTTGTTGGGAACAAATTGATGAGAACAATATTTTGGCCTTAAGGCATCGGTTTAAGCAAGGCACATTTAAAAAGCAGCTTCAGCCCTTAATGGGCTTTTATTCTCTCTCTATGCATTTGAAGAGTTTGACAATTGTAACGTGCTTATTTTAGCCATTACCTGTGTGGCAGTCCTCACCTGGGCACTCTTCCAGAACTTCTTTTGAGCTTAGTGTTTGGAACTCAATATACATTTTCTCATAGAAACAATGGCTGTAAGCCCTCTTGGATGGTGGACAAAAATTGATCTCACCCAAATGTAGCCGAAATGCTGTGCATTTGCAATTAAAAGCTAGCCAGAGAAATTAGAAATGAGTATTAAAAATTCCCTTTAAAAATATTACAAAATGTATTTAAGTCTATCAAAACACACAAAATTTAAAACCACTAGACCCTAGGCCTAAGCTGCTTGCTTGGCATGACACTTTTGGAGGAGTGGAAGCAGGAGTCCCCTTGGGGTAGGACGCTAATGCATTGCTAGAATTTGCCAGCAAGGAGGAATGACAGAAGGACATTGAACCAAATGGAGAGGGGGGGAAAAGGTGGTTACATCACCCTAAACTTCCTGACATTATTGGGGTAAGAAGGTATGAAATATGCTCTGGGGCACTGCTCACATTCCCCTTCCAGCTCAAGACCCCTCTTCCCCAGATTCTGGGAGTGTTGCTGCTGAGGGCTCACAGCTAAGACTCTATCCAGAAATTGCCCTCTGCCTGCTGGAGCTGACTTGTCCTCAAGATTATAACCCTTTACTAGAGCATCTTTTGCCTAATAATCTGTGGAATTGGGAATATAAACCCTGGCCACATTGCCTTAATTTGGAAACACCGAATAAATATGTTAGTTTCAGAAGGCCCAGTGCAATTGGCCTCTGTTGTGACTACATCTCATTTCAATTTCTTCTTCTACTCTAAACCTGTTTTCTTCAGTCCTTTGCATGTGTGAGTCCTAACTGCATTCTCCAATAATTCTGCATGCAAATCTGTCTCAGAATCAGTTTCCCCATGAACCTGACCCAAGACAAGCAGCCAATTAAGGGTAGGAATGGAGAGGCGATCCGTAAGGACTTTATTAATAGTTGGTAGCAGAGGGCTGAAAGCTGGTCTAGGGGAAAGGGGAGTACCAGCAAAGATACTAGTGGAGAGAATACTAGAAATGATTAGAGCTATTCTGGCAGGGTAGGCATTCGATGTTACTTCTATACAAAGTAGATCCAATGACTTAGTCAAAACTGCTAAAGAAGTCCAATGCTTATGCAAATAGAGGTCTGAAAACAGAAGACCTACAGCATGGGAGAAAATATTTGCAAGCTATGCATTTGACAAAGGTCTAATATTCAGCACCTATAAATTCAAGTGAGTTGGTCCTTTAGGACTATATGTTCTTTGGGGAAAAAAAAACACACAAAACTCTGCCAAGTCTCAGGAAGCCCTATACTCTTGATCTTCCTCCAGAGTTTTAGCTTGAATAACATTGTCTTCATTTATTTTGCATTGCTATAACAGAATACCACAGACTGCATAATTAATAAAAAAAATTTATCTCACACAGTTCTGGAGGCTGAGAAGTCCAATATTAAGGTGCCAACATCTGGTAAGGGCTTTTTTTGCTGTGTCATTCCATGGCAGAAGGTAAGAAGATGAGAGGGAGAGAGAGAGAAAGCTCAAACTCAGAGCTCCAAGGTATTTTATAATTGGCATTAAATTATTCATGAAGTTGGAGCCCTCATGATCTAAACAGCTCATTTTAGGCTCCACATAAACTGGCCCAATTGTCCCTTAGAATTCCCATAGAACTGATATTTATGGTTTCTTTTGAATAAACATAGAAACTGACCCTCCTAGTCTTAAAACTTGAGAAAGTTTCATTTGTCTTATCTGAGTTCCTTTCTCAGGAAACCAACCATTAGTCCTCCCAGATAATATCAAAGAACTGAAACTTACCAGATTATGCATCTAGACAATGAGACACCAGATCTCTCACTCGTCATGATTGCCTAATTTACTGCCTGCTTTCTGTTGACCAACTCCTCTTCCTTACCCCCCTTAATTCCTGTTTTCCTGCAGGTAATTACATTTATTTCTTGCTATATGAACCCTTGATTTTAGTCAGTGAGGGAGATGAATTTAAGACTCATCTCCCATCTCCTTGGCTGCAGCAACCAAGTAAAGCCTTCTTCCCTGGTAATACTCCTTCTCTCAGTGATTGGCTTTCTGTGCAGCAAGCAGTTGAATGTAGACCAAATCCCTGGTGTTTTGGTAACACACCTTCCAACATTGCTGCTTTGGGGAGGACACACTCAAACTGTAGAAAACACAGTTCTATTGCTGAAGCAATTTGGAAGGTTTGCTGTCTTAGAAAGCCTCTTGTTTAGTTTCAAACCTGGTATTTCTATATAAGATGTTCAAAGATTATTGATCACAAAAGCATCTCTCCTCCAAATGACTTCTTGCTGCCAGCTGCAGTTAGTAATGGTGCCAGATTGGGGTTGGGGATTTGCTTACCTTGTCAGTCTTAGGCTTGGTTTATGGTGTTAATCATTCCATAGCTGCAGTTCTTAATTTTATCACACCAAGCTTTTCTCTATGCACCAGATACACACAAAATAAATGAATAATATACAAAAGTGTTTCTAAGAGATCTAAAAGATTTCTAAGAGATAGCCATCTTCCTCAAAAGCTGAGACTAAAGTATGTCCAGCAAGCAGTGGGCTCTAAACAGATGTGAGTGTATAGTGCTATGGGAGGACTTGGGAGGCAGGGCAAAGATCTTGAGGTCAAAGTGTAACTATCTCCTATGACTGGCCGACTGGAGGGACAAACCTCAGAAACTGGCTGTCATGGTCCATCAACTCTTGTTTTCCAAGTCTGTTTTCCTGAGGACCAAATGTGGTGCAATGCTATTATGGGATCTCCCAAAACAATTTGAAGGCCAAAAAGAGAGATTTTGACCTGACATGCTTGACAGACCCCTGAACAAAACATTATGTCATGCTCTGATGTTTAGCTGTTGTTTTACGGAAGGATGAAAAATGTAAAACTGCAGTGGTGATACCCATCCAAGGATTAGCAGTTTGTAGGAACTACCAGAATACACAGAATTGTTCTTGAGTCAGAGTAGATGATTTAAAGTCGGTCTTCACAAGTCCAGCACTGTGTTAGCTGATCTGGGGATAACAGATGCAAGGACTGAGTCTTAAGAGGCAACCCAAATGGAAACCTAGGTTCTAGGGTAGAATTATTACAGGGATTGCTATAGAGAAAGTCTCTCTTAACATGTCAGTAAGAGATCATTAAAAAATCCTCTGATTTGGAACCACTGTGATGGTAAGATGTGAATCATAATGTTCTCAGAAAAGGCCTAAACCAGTCATTTATTAAACAAATGTCACTGAGTGCCAACCATGTGGTGCTGAGCAAATGTTTGAAAAGCTGCAAAAGTGGAAATTTCCTTCCAGACTGTTTGCCAATTATTTTACAGGGAACAAATAATTTCAGTTATTAATTTTAACATTTTAGGAATATTTTAGCACTTTTATTAATCTCAAGGTAAAATATAAACTCCTTACCAAGTTTTATAAAAGTCTCTTTGTGACCCTGCCTCTGCTAATCTTTTCACAGACTGGGTCCCTCAACTTTATGACCCTTTCAGTATGGACTGTAAATGTGTCCTGCTCTCTTTCATACGAGCTCTGCTCTTTGTCTGGGAAACCATTTTCATTCAACAATTTTCCCTACCCCCTTCACCAATTCTCCCTTTGACCTGATAAAACTCATTTTTGTAGGTAATATTACATTTCATTTTTCTCTTAGGATGCCTTCTATGAACCCCTAAAATAGGGTGAGTTGCTCCTATAACACTCTGCCCTTTTCCCATTGTGTTAGTCTGCCTGGTCTGCCATTAAAATATACCATAGACCAGGTGGCTTCTAGAACAGAAATTCATTTTCTCACAGTTCTGAAGGCTACAATTGCCAGATCAGGGTCCAGCAGGGATGGTTTCTCTGATGAAGATTTTCTTCCTGGCTTGTAGATGGCTACTTTCTTGCTGTGTTCTTACATGGTAGAAAGAGAGTAAGTTCTCTAGTGCCTCTTGTTGTAAGATGTGAATCACGTAAGATCAAGGCCTACCCTTATGATCTCATTTAACCTCAGTTACCTCCATAATGGCTCTGTCTTCAAGTAAATTACATTAAGGGTTGGGGTCCAAACATGAATTTTGAGAGGACACAAACATTCAGTTCATAACACCCATTATGTATTTCTTTAAATTTTTAAAGTTTTAATTTTTGTGGGTATATAGTAGGTGTATATACTTATGGGATACATGATGTGTTTGATACAGGCATGCAATGTGAAATAAGCATGTCATGGAGAATGAGGTATCTATCCCTTTGTGTGTTATATCCTTTATGTTATAAATAATCCAATCAGACTCTGAGTTTTTTTAAATGTACAATTAACTTATTATTGACTATAGTCACCCTGTTGTGCTATCAAATAGTAGGTTTTATTCATTCTAACTTTTTAAAAATTCATTAGCCATCCTTACCTTCCATTCTTCCCACCCACCCCCGCTCCCCACCTCCCTGCATCGCCACTATTTTTCCCAGCCTCTGATAACCATCCTATGTCCATGAGTTCAATTATTTTTATTTTTGGATACCACAAATAAGTGAGAACATGTGATGTTTGTCTTTCTTTGTGCAGTTTATTCTACTTAACCTCATGATCTCCGGTTTCATCCATGTTGTTGCATATGACAGGATCTTATTCTTTTTTATGGCTGATTAGTACTCCATTGGGTATATGTACCACATTTTCTTGATTCATTCATCTGCTGATGGACACTTACATTGCTTCCAAATCTTAGCTACTGTGGACAGTGCTGCAACAATCATGGAACTGCAAATATCTCTTCAAAATTCTGATTTCTTTTCTTTTGGGTATATACTCAGCAGTGGGATTGCTGGATCACATGGTAGCTTTTTTTGAGGGGAACCTCCAAACAGTTCTCCATAGTTGTGGTACAGTTTACATTCCCACCAACAAAGTATGAGGGTTTCCTCCATTATATTTCTTATCCAGGGCACCATTCACATTGTAGGTTGTGAAAATGTACTTCAGGGGTGTCAATTACATAGACTACTCACCTTTATTTTTCATTAGAGCTTAAGCTCCAGGAGAGCATGAAACACGCTTATCTTGTTTATTATTGTCTTCTTAGTACTGACCACAGTGCTTCAGAAATACAAACACCCAATGAATATTTATTGAGTAAACTTAGTAAATATTTTGACAAGTAGAATTCAGCAGAATCAAACCAGTTTGTGGCACTTGTTCTTTTCACTTGAGGAGAGTTTACTTAATTAAATCATGGGTTTCTGGTGGTAAAGCCATATTAACTGTGTCACTGCCCTGTTGCTTTTCTTAAATGGATGGCTTCATCAAATGCACTGCCTCTAGGATGTAACTTTGACTCTCTTCCTTCTAACATACTATTTCCCCGCCCCCCCCCCCCCCGATGTTATATTCCTGTTCCAGCCTGCTTTTTTCTTCTGTGCCTAACAGGTTCTATCTTGACTTTTAATCTTGACCCCTCCAAATATTTCTGTGAAAGTTTTCTTAGAAATAGACCCAGAGAGACAGAGACTTTCCCAGAGAAGTAGAGACATTCCAAGGTCATTTGGCAATGCAGAAGCAGAGCTAAAACTGGAACCTGAGAGTCCTGTATGACAAAAGCACTCTTAATTCTTCAAGTTAGGGGTGGACAGGGTAGGGGAAGTGGGGAATGGAGGGAAGTGTCATTGACTGAAATAAATGATCAACTAACAAGTGGATATTTGAATAATTACTATGTGTAACATAACAAACTGGGTGCAATGAGACTGCAAAAAAGAATGAATGAGAACTTCTGGAGCCAACAACCAGCTGGAATATACAGAATCATGAAAAGTTAACCTTTAGAAAAGTGGGAAGAAGTAATGCTTATCCAGGGAGTGAAGAGGAGTTCAAGCAAAGAGGATCATTCTCGGGAGGGCTAGTCCAGAAAAGAGCCATGATGAGGTGGGTTAGAACCTTACCTGAAAGAATGACTTCAGACAGGTGACTTTCAAACATCTTTCAAACTCATTCTTTCCACTCGAGGCCACAGAGTTACATGTCTTGGTCATTATTTCTTAAATTGTCTTTAAAAATGTTACACAACAAATATAATTCTCATTTTAAAAAATTCAGACAGAAAACATATATAGTAAAAAGTAAAATGCATATACACACATAAATTATGAGGATTTTAAAAAATAAAAATGGGACCATGTAATATAAATTATTTTGCAATTTGGTTTTACCCATTAAAAATAAGTCTTGAAGCTGAGTGTGGTGGCTCATGCCTGCAATCCCAGCATTTTGGGAGGCTGAGGCAGATGGATCGCTTGAGACCAGGAGTTTGAGAACAGCCTGGAAAACATGGTGAAACCTCTTCTCCAATCAATCAATCAATCAATCAATCAATAGGCAGGCAAGCAAGCAAGCAAGCAAGCAAGCTGGATGTGGTAGTGTGCACCTGTAGTCCCTACTGGAGAGGCCGAGGTGGGAGAATAAACTGAGCCTGGGAGGTTGAGGCTGCAGTGAGCTGTGATTGTGCCACTGCACTGCAGCCTGGGCAACAGAATGAGACCCTGTCTTTAAAAATGTATGCGTGTGTGTGTGTGTGTGTGTGTGTGTGTGTGTGTGTGTGTGTGTAGAGAGAGAGAGGGGGGGTGGGGGAGAAAGAGAGATCTTTTTCTTGGGTCAGGACACATAGCTCATTCTGCTGTCTTCCCTGCTTGTTTGAACTTTGGCAGTAAAACTATTTTGCTGACTTCTGGCCTCTTCCAGCATGTTCTTCTCCCATTTGTTGTCAGTAATATTTTTCTAAATTGGACATAAAATTATGTCATTCCTTTGCTTAGAGTCTTTCATTGATACCTGCATCAGTTAAAAATATTTTCATAGAAAGTAACAAAAAATAAATCTCAAACCGTCTTAAATAATAAATAGAATTTTACCTGCTTACTTACTAGTTTGTTAGAGCTGCCATAACAAAATACCACAGATTGAATGGCTTAAACAACAGAAATTTGTTTTCTTACCGTTCTGGAAGCTGGAAGTCAAAAGGTCAGCAGGTTTGGTTTCTTCTGCAGTCTCTCTCTTTGGCTTGTGGATGGTGGTATCCTCACATGGTCACTGATTGGAATGGACTAGGACCATCCCTAATGGCCTCATTGTAGCGTAAGCATTTATTTAAAGACCCTATCTCCAAATATAGTCACATTCTGAGCTACTGGGGTTAACACTTCAGCGTATGAGTTTTTTGAGATACAATTCAGCTCATAACATTCAAGTAATTGAAGATCTCAATATAGGTGGACTTGGTATGGCTTGATTTTGAGGTGTTTGGGTTTATACTGTTTATGAATTCCTAGAACCATGTACATCTCCCGATGGAAAATGGAGGCTGACGGGAAGTAGAGGAGGTGTGCTGAGGCGGCAACCACACATTTGCCCCAAAGCACTTTACCGTTTTGAGAATAAAGTCCAAATTATTTATCATGATTTATAAGGCCCTTCACCATGTGGTGTGGTCTCTTTTTATCTTATCTTTTCTTTTTCTTTTTCATTTTCTTTTTTTTTTTTTTTTCCTGAGACAGGGACTCATTTTGTCACCTGGGCTGGAGTGCAGTGGTGCAATCTTGGCTCACTGCAACCTCGACTTCCTGGGCTCAAGTGATCCTCCCACCTCAGCCTCCCGAGTAGCTGGGACCACAGGCATGTGCCACCATGCCTGGCTAATTCTCATATTCTTATTTTTTTTTCTTGGTAGAGACAGGGTTTTGCCATGTTGCCTAGGCTGCTCTTGAACTCCTGAGCCAAAACCCACCTCAGCCTCCCATCTTTTTATCTTTTGAATATAATTTTTCTATCATATACGACAATGGTAGTCTTGCAATTCCATATTCATTTCATTAATTCTCATGCAGTTTTTCCCTTTTCTTGAATGACCTAAACTAAATGTCACCTCTGTGAAGCCTTTATGAACCTTTCTCTATTTCCTGAAGGGCTGCTGTCTGTGGCTTCTAAGGTAGTGCTTTATACAACTCCAAGGGTGTTTTCTATCATAGATACTGTGACATAAACATTGCCTCCTGGATTGTACAGTGCAAAATCTTCATAATTGTACATGATTGCCTTGGCCTGCTTTCCTCAGTATAAAATTACATTGTAATGGTTTACTTAAATGTCTGCCATCCTTCTAGTCTGTAAGGTTCATGAAAGCCAGCCAGCAATATAACTTAAATAGTATAGTGATATTGCTTGCTGTGTTTAGATCTTTATCATTCAACTACTAAAACAGTAAAATATTTGTTAAATGAATGAATCAATAAATATATATCATTTTTAGTGCCAAGTTAAAAAATTATTTAACCATGACATTCTTATGAGGTAGGTATTATTTTCTTTGTTTCCCATCTGAGGCAACTGAAGCTCAGAGAAGTTTAGTCATCTGCCCGGGACCACACAGCTAGTAAGTGACAGAACTGAATAGTGCTCTCTCTCGCTCTCTCTTTCTCAAGTCAGGATTTTCAGTTCTGATCAATAGTTGACATAAATTTCAGCATTGAGAATGATTGTCTTGTTCAGTTGCTTTAACCACATAGTGGAAAGGCTGACCACACAATCTACCTCCTAGAGTTCCCAGGAGTAAGTGAGATTACGCATGAGACTGTTCTCAGAGTAAATATAAGGTATTACTTTGCAAATACAAGGTATTACTTTATAATGTTAGTTTGGTATTAATAGCTTCCAATTTCATAACTAGCCTAGGATGCTTGTTTTAAGAGATGCGTGTTTTAATATTTTTATTGATGCAGTAATAGAATCTTGAAATACATTTACAGATCAGTGCTGTGGGCCCAAAGGGAAGCAAAGCAGCCCAGTTTTATGGCTCATCTAAGGACCAAAGATGAAGCAGCTTTGCAAGAAGTCCTCCTTTTGCCGTTAGCTCTCATTAGGTGAATTCAAATTCCGGTAGTGATAATACACAATTCTTCAACTGCACATAGATTCTGCCTCTATAAAAGGAAAAAAAATCTGTAAATGTAATCATTTCTCCCTTGTCAGCTAATATAACACAGTAGTAACTATAAAACAGTTTTCTTTAGGTGCTTTTGTGTGATTTATTCCTCCTGGCATGGATCAGGATATGAGCAGCATTTTGTTTCAATAGAGCTTTTCTGTAGCTTTTAACCACTTACAAAGGGCATCTGTCTATACCTGGATACAATCCTGCAATAGAAATGAAACAGGCTTTTAAGGCTTGAAAGAAAGGAAAATAGAAGGCCAGGGGCAAATTGTCGTTTCATCGTTTTGTGAGGCAAATACTATATATCTGGGAAAAAGATTTTTTAAAAGTATATAATTTAGGAGTGTCTAAAGGTGTTTTGTTAGGTCAATTGTGTATTAGAAGTGTAAAAGGAAGGGCTTATAGATCTTTAAATGCTCCCCAGATAAGTGAGCTTAATCTATTTCAAATTATACTTCCCACTCCCTGATCTGAGAGAAGGGCTTTCTGTCTTGCTTTCAGTATTTAAAATCTGAAATAATATAGACCTGTCTACCCAGGGATCTGCCTCTTGGCCTAGTGCTTTGTCACCACAATTGAGATGGGCAGGTTGGAAGTAGCGGCGTTCTCCCCAGCATCACTCACAAAAGTGGGAGGTAGTGTTGTCTGCCTTTTTTCCAGAGGCTGGCTGGAACAGTACTCCCCTTGGGTTTGTGCCAAGGCACATCACTAAATAAGAAGGAGGTAAAATAAGGATAAGATTTAACTGCTTCTTTCCAGGGAAGCTTGGAGACAGTCTCACTTCCTTTTTTTAAAGTTGGAGGCAGTTTTATTTGTTTGGGCAAATCTCGTGGAAAATGAATAAGTAAAACTATCAACTGACATGCTTCAGGGGCTGAAAATAGATCCCAGTATATGATTTCCTTTTTATTTATCGACCACATATATTTATTCCTGGTTTTCTTCTCATAGGCTCCTGGACTGGGGGAGTCAGAGATAGTAACAGCTAAAAAGAACTGATCTTTTTTAGTTTGCTTGTTTTTGGGAGTTATCTCCCCAACATTTTATTTAAAACTTTTCAAATCTATAGTATAAAAAGCATTTTTCACATTTGCTTTCTCTCTCACTTTTTCTTTTTTTTTTTTTTTTGCTGAAAGTTTGAAAGTAAGTTTCATGCAGAATCATGATACTTTCTCTCAAAATATTTCAACATACATCTCCTAAGAACAAAGATATTACCCTATCATCATCATATCAACGATAGTTAACATTGATACAATAGCATATTGTAACATGCAATCTGACTTCAAGTTTCCCCCAGTTGTCCCAATAATGGTTTTTATAGTCATCCGTCTGTTAAATCCAAGATCCAAGGAAGGATAACACATTGAGTTTGGTTCTCTTGTGTCTTTAGTCTCTGTCCATCAAGAGCAGCTCTTCCTTACCATTTTGTTGTTTGCAACATTAATATTTTCAAAGACTCCAGGACAGATGTCCTAGAGTGAATTCCACAGTTTGAATTTGTCTGATATGATCCCACCAAGAATGTTTAGTCAGGCAACTGTGTTCCAAACCTGCTTATTTCTCATTCTGTGTGTGGTTATAGTATCAAGTTGATATGTAGTTAGATTCATTTGTTTCTGTTCAATTTCAATTTTAGAGTTTACTTTTGGTAAATCTTTTTTAATATAAATTTAAATTTAGAATTGTGAAACATTTGCATGGTTCAAAAGGCAAAACTACATTTAAAATGTCTGTTCAGAAGTTTTACTCCTGTTTCTTTCTCCCAATTTCCATCTAACCCCTTATGATAAACAATTTTCATTGGTTTCTGATTTGTTCTTCCTATATTTTATTTTTAAAAATAAGCAAAAAGGGTGTACATGGATATATACATATATGCATAGGTATATATGGATGTGTATATATATGTATATATATATACACACACACACACAGGTATACATTTATGTATATATACACATGTCCATATATACATATATATTTCTTTTCTGCATTATGGGAAATATATATATATATATGTGTATATATATAAAATATTATCTATCTATATATCTTCTGTGGCTGTACATTTATGTTTTCCCCAATATTTGCTATTACAAATAGAGCCTTGACAAATAATCTTGTGCCTATGTTGCACTTGTGAAGGTGCAACTGTGGGTATGGGTGCCATGCTGTACCAAAGATAAGTGCCTGCATAGTTTTAGTACATATTGCACATTGCCCTCCATAGGCTCGTATCATTCTTCACCTTGACAAGCAATGTATGAATGCATCCAGCATGCATCTGAAAACTTTAGATTATCTCCCTGAATTCTCACAATAACTTTTCCTCATTATGACATTATTTCTTTGTTTTATGACCCTTATTGTATACTTAGGAGATTTAGGCTCAGGGATCTTTAGTAATGTCTTCAGGGTCATATGGTAGGTAAATGGCATAGGTAGGATTTGAACCAAGATGTTGTCTCCAGACTCATGCAACTAACCACCTCATTGTACCATGTACTCCCTACATTAACCTTCCTGAATCATATTTTTGCTGTCCGGATAGGATTCGTAGGAAATTACATATTCCCAGAGATGATGTTCCTGAAAACATCAAGGACTTCTGGGAATCAAAAGAACTTACTACTTCAAGGAATGCTAGAGAAGTAAGAGAACAGCTTTCATTTTCATCCTGTTTTCATCTTGAGGAGATGAGTGTTCGGTCAAAGTTCCTAGGTCCCATCCAAAGATTCAGACCTAGTAAGTTTAGCTATGACAGCAAGAGTCTTTGAAAGAGGAAAAGTTTTAGGAAGGGCTCTTTCTAGGCACAAGACATGAGGGTACAGAAAGCCGGATCCAGTTCTAAGGCAGAGTAGACTGCTGGGAGGAAAAAAGGGGATCAAGACCAAGGTAAACAGTTTAGGATTTGGGGCAGACTCCAGTCCCAGCAGAGAACTGGAAAACAAACCAGGAACCTGGAGAAGCTCCTAGGACCAGACTTAGAAGGACAGCTTTTCCCACAGCAGATGACAAGAAGTAAATGAACAATGTCACATACAGATAAATGCTATGGTCCAGCACAGTAGGACAGAGAGGAGTTAGGATGTTTAGGGAAGACCTCTCTGAGAAGGTGGCCTTTGAGGTTAGATATGAATAATGAGTTGGCCAAAGACTCGGGAGCAACAAACTTTCAGGAAAAGAGAACAGCAATTGCAAGTCCTAAGGGGAAAAGAAGGCTGGAAAAATAAGTAACATAAAGTCTGGTAAAACTGGAATAGATTAAGTAAGAGAGTAGTAAAAGAGGAGGTCAAAGGCAAGGGACAGATCAGGTGGGGCCTTGTTGGTTAAGGTAAAAGAGTTTGGACTTCATTTTAAGTGCATCTGAGCATACTTGGGGGAGGCAAGTTTTGATGGATTTCTGGAATGTGTTGCAATGTAGCCATCAGGAAATGTATTTAAATTCAGTTCTATGAGGTATGATGAGTTCTAAGGAGATAAGAATAGAAATAACTGCTATCGATCGTATATACTTATATAAGTAAGAATTACGCTATGGATTGGATGTTTCTGTCCCAACCTAAAATTCACATTAGAACTTTAATCTTCAGCAAAATGGTACTTGGAGATGGGGCCTTTGAGAGGCAATTAGGTTACGAGGATGAAGATCTTAGGATGGAACTGGTGCTCAAGAGACCTAAGGAAGCTTGCTTTCTCTCTTTACTCTCTGCTGTGTGCAGCGAGAAGACGGCCATCTGCAAAGCAGGAAGCAAACACTCGCCAGGCACCGGAAATGCCGGCACCTCGATCTTGGAATTCTCAGCCTCCAAAACTGTGAGAAATAAATTTCTGTTGTTTAAGCTGCTCACTCTATGATATTATTTTCTAATATATAGCAGCTGAACTGACTAAGACAAGTTATTTTTCTTAAGGCAGGGTATAATAAGAGGCTGAATGTGAAATTTGGCCTGTGGTGTGAGTTAGACATTTATACAAAAATAAGTTCCTTGCTACTACTTATGCATACTGCCCCCAGATGATTCATCAAGCTAAGCATAGTCTTCACATTCTAGTAAGGATACAGTACTTGTTCCAGTACCCTATGCGTAGTAAACATATTTCATTTCATGGAAAGAAATAAGAATTTTAAAATCTCTTGTTATGTGCCACATGTGAGGCTCCGAATGTGTGCCACTGATGAATTCAAATAGACAGTACAATTTCCCCACATCCGGTTCATCAGATTGTCATTTTGTTGTGTGTGACATCAGGTAACATAACCTTTCTTTTGATTATGTCTCTCATCTTGCCTCAGTATTTTTTGTAGATTTCTGAAATCAGAGAAGTTTACCATTAAGTGAGAAATCTAGCTAAGTTAATGGCATAAATCCTCAAGAAAGAAAGAGTGAAAAAAATGGCATCATGCCATATCCTAATCATGAAGAGCTAAAATAGAGTAAATGTCAAGAGTGTACCTTAGAAGAAACATTGAAATGAAATGAATGACAGTAAATATATTTAAAAGTCATGACAGGCACATCAAAATAAGGATAATTTAGTACTAAGTCATCTTTATAAAAGAAAAACCTCAAACATAATATTTAACATTTAAGCAAAATCATTATTAGCCAAGTAAAAAGTAAGAACACTAAAAACATTTAAATATGCTTTACACATTTTAACTTTTCTTCTTAGACTGATCTATAAGGTATGTCAATGATCCGAGTATTTTTAAACATCTAGGTGTTTGATACCATGTAGACCAAAAATGCAGACATTTGGGTGACTTTTCTATTTTTAGCTGGCTATTTAGAATCATATAAAAACAGCCTGAACCATCTTTTCAAATCCTATAAATTAGGCACAAACCATTTTCCTTGTAGGCAACGTACAATAAAACTGGAAGAACGACCATACAATCAATGAAAGATGATAGCTGTTTAATTATGGAAGATAATCATTTATTGGTAGATAGTGGTTTATATAATGAACATTTTTAAAGAAGTCCTTCTGTGGAAAATTACCTGGCAGATATTTGTGGCTGTCAAAAGGGTGACAATATTTGGCCGATGGAAATAGACAAAAACACAAGTAGCTTTAATGCAGGTAAAAGACACTATTTATTGTACACAGAAGTCCTCTTATTGTGGAGGTATGGCAACCCTCAGGGTTGAAGAATGATGATTTATTAGACTTCAGATCCTCTTGAGGATGCCTGGTGGACCCTGACAGCATGTAACTGGGGTGAGGAGCGCTTCAAGCCTGCCCAAGAAGGTTTTTCATTTCTGAAGGGATTCCCTCTTGGCTTTTGCTAAGTTTTATGGAGTCTCTGGCTCCCTGTTCATCTACCCCTAGTGTACTGTGCTCCTGCATGTTAGCTGTGAGACTGGCCAAACCGTAGGCCAGTTTCCCAGGCATCTTCTTCTCCCAGTAGGTCTATTCCTATAGGTTGTAACTAGTTCCACTAGTTCCTTCTATATACACGTGCACACACACACACACATATATAGCGCACTGGAAGAACGAGTTTCTTACTAAAGCAAGAGCTATAAAATGGAAAAATCAGTCTAAGATTATAAAATGTTGTCAGTTTAATTGGTTGAAGCCATCCTAATGATACCCAGGGTCTAAGTAAGTGGTTAGACTTGATCTGATGGGGAATAGGGAATTATTGTACATTCTTGAGGAAGAGCTAAGATAAAAATGATGTTTGAGAAAATACTGTTGAATTCTTTATAGTGGCCTGGAGATTGAAGAAGTGGAAAAGAGGCAAAATAAGTGAGATAGTCATGAGAAGCACAGGTTTGTCTACCTTTCTCTACCACCTTCGGTTTCAACAATTGGCTATGTTCCTAGCTTGGGTCAGGAGCCTTTTATAGGTGATCTCACTGGGAGGTAAGATTTAAAGGGAAATGGCTAGAGACAATCAGGTAGAGCAAACCTGTCTGTTCTTTAAGGGGCCAGCAGACATGAATAGAAAATACTAGATGCGCTGACAAGAGTTTCTTTGACAGAGACCTAAGTTAGCTTGAACAATCACAGAGGCTGAAATTCTTTGAGAAACGCCTATATCTAATGGGATGGTGAAGAACTGACTTATCTTGGGATATAAGATTATCCCCAGGGGATCTTGGCATAGAGTCTAAAGAAAAGTCTAAGGAGAATGTACAGTTCATCTGTGCCCACCAGAATCCAGCCAGGACATAAAATACTACCTGTTATTTTAATAGAGTTTAAAATAAAAAATTGTTAACTAGGAATTAAAGAAATGAAAAGGCAAAAATAAAACACTAAGTATAATCCAGCCTGGAGGATGAGGAAAGAGGTTGAAATAATTAACACTTAGTGACTTGGAAGAGAGGCTCTGCAGAGCTGGTGAACCAGAGAGGTGCGATGAGGCTGGTCTTTAAATGTTGGAAAAATTGCAAACTAGAATCAGCTATTCTACTGGAACAAACCAGTGCTTCCAGGTGTAAGTAATGCTAGAGTGACATAGGAACAGGAAACTAAAATAAGAAGAGAAAACCAAGACAGGAACAACACACAAACAGGAAGTGTTTGTGGTCCCTGCCTTTAGCCTAGCTGTCTCCCTCTGGTGCCCCCTAGTGACAATGCCCAACAGAACTGCTGGGAAAAGAAAAATACGGCTTTTAAGAGTCTCAGCCCTAGACTTACCAAAGGGAATACAGAAAAAATGAGTTTGATGCTTAGACAACAGTCTAATAACTGGGAGGGAATGCATAGTCACTAGTTGGTGGGATGAGTGTCATGACTAGAGTGAAGTGACCAGAAGACACTCAGTCATGGACGTTCTGGAACAGAACATAATTGAGACAAATAATGAGCTCAGAGCCTCTTCCCAAAGGAAGACTTATATCTTGAGATAATCTAGAAGCTAGTGATAAGTAATAATAATGCTATCAACAGCATCATTTCGTAAGTTCTTTCTATTCGCTAGAGAAAGTTACGGCTCATCTTATTTAATCTTCACACAGTACTAAAAGGGTAGGTAGATACTATTATACCCATTTTGCAGATGCGGAAACAGGAGTCAGGCAGAAGAACATCCAGTATGATTGATAGATCATAATTGAAACCCAAGTTTTTCTGATTCCACGGCCTAGGTACAAAAGTACTACTTGGGTTTGACTCATGGTTTTCAACTTCATCAAATTGCTTACAAATCACTATCAGGGACTGCTTTAGTAAATTTCAGCTATCAACATGGGAGAGTACATATAGAAGAACATGGTGAAAATTAAAATTTATGTTGATAATGGAAATACCCATTCAAAAAACATCTACAATTGCATGTGAGGACTTTGCAGCAAGCCTGTGCATGCTTCACAAATATTGTCTAATAAATACACCAATGCTGGATACAGATTGAGATGGCAGATAGGAGGCAGGACTAGCTTGCAGCTGCCTTTTAGATGGACAGAGCAGCATGTAGAGACTCACATCATGAACTTTTGCTCCAAGAACTACTGTAGGAACATATCAGGAAATCAGAGAGAATCCACAGACCCTTTGAGGGAACTTGATCACTGCTTCAGACTCCCTGAGATGCTGAAAACTGTGAGTCTGCTTGCTTTCTCAGCAGGGAGGCTGGTGGTCTGGAGCAAGTTTTCAGCCCTGATTACCTGCTGCCAGGAAGTAGACTTGGTGCTGTTGTAGAGGAGCAGTGGGAATGAGAACAGCCTTTAGGACTGTGGGCTGTGTGGGAATGAGGTAAGGCCCGTGACTGCTGGCTTTCCCCCACTTCCCTGGTTACCTGTATGACTCAGCAGAGGCAGCCATAGTACCCCAGAGAATATAACTCCATTGGCCTAAGGACCACACCTCCATCACACACAGCAGCTGCAGGAAGCCCCACCCAAGGAGAGACTGAGCTTGTTGATGACTATGTGATTTTTCCTTGGGCAATTCCTTTTTTTTTTGAGATGGAATCTCGTTCTGTCATCCAGGCTGAAGTGCAGTGGTGCAATCCTGGCTTACTTCAACCTCCACCTCCTGGGTTAAAGCGATTGTCTCCCTCAGCCTCCCAAGTAGCTGGGACTATAGGTGCGCACCACCATTGCAGACTAATTTTTGTATTTTTAGTAGAGATGGGGCTTCACCATGTTGGCCAGGCAAGTCTCGAATTCCTCACCTCAATGATCCATTTGCCTCAGTCTCCCAAAGTGCTGGGTTACTGCACTGTGAGCCACTGTACCTAGCCAAGGAATTCCTAATTATCAGTATCTGTAGGTATTTTCTCTGATACCAGTTCCTATATATGTTTTAAACTTTTTTATTTGAAAGAGGATTCAAATTTACAGAAAAATTTTATGGGTAGTGGAGATACACCTATTTTTCTGTACTGTTTGAAAGTAAGTGGCTTACCTTTTTATATGATACTTTTGTGTGTATTTCCTGTATACAAGTACTTCCCCATTTACAACCAAATCGTATTCATGAAAATTAGGAAATTAACATTGACGTCCATTGCCGTCATCAAATCTTCAGACCTCATTTAAGTTTCCCCAAAATGTCTTTTATAAGAAGAATCCAGGAGAAAGTCATATGTTGCATTTTGCTGTCACATCTGTTAGTCTTCTTCACTCTAGAAAAGTTTCTTAGTTCTTCCTCAAATTTTATGACCTTAATATTTCTGAAGGTCCCTCGGTTTCCTGTTTCATAGATTTTTTTCTCATGATTATTTTCAGGTTGTGTGTCTTCTGGAGGAATATCACTGCAGTAAAACTTCTTATTGCATCGTACCAAGTGATGGTGTACAAGTTTGATTTATCCCATTATTAATGACATCAAGTTTAATCACTCGAATAAGGTGGTATCTTCGATGCTTTTCTACAGCAAAGTTACTATAGGTTGTTGGTGGAGGTACTTCAAGATTTTAAAAATACCCTTCTTTTCATCTAATTAATAATATCTGTATAAATTGCCATTTCTGTTTTATTCAATGATTATTTGTTTCTATTATTATTTACTTTGATGCTTAAATTGTCCAGATTTGACCAGTAGCAACCACTTCAAAATGATCTTAGATTCATCCCCATCATTCTTTGAGCACTTTGTTTTATCTTGACACACCAAGTTGTTCCAGGACCACCTTGAAGTTTTCTAGTCCCAACTTGCAAATCAGCCCTCATTCCTTTGATTTACAAATAATATTTAGCGACCACAATCTGCACTCTGGATATGCTCTACTCAAATCCAATAGACCATTCTAGGTACTGAAGCCCTTAGCTCTCCTCACCCTTCTTAGGCTCCAATATGGCACGTGCTGCCATGACCCTCTTTTCCTTCTCCACAAAGATGGCAACACTTCTTGAGCTTAGCTGCAGGCTTTTCAGGTGAATTTGTCAAGAATAAAAATTAACAAAAATTTTTATGAATTTAAAAATTCATAAAAATTTTTAATAAAAATTGAATAAAACAATTTATATAGAGATCTATATAGATATTAATTAATTACTTGGATGAGAAGCAAGATATTTAAAAAATCTTGAAGTACCTCCCTCACATACTATAGTAACTTTACTGTGGAAGAGCATGGGTAATACCAACTTATTCAAGTGATTAAACTTGATGTCATTAATAATGAGACAAGTCAAAATTGTACACCGTCACTTGATAGGATGCAATAAGAAGTTTTACTGCTGTGATATTTCTCCGGAAGACACACAACCTGAAAATAATCATGAGAAAAGAAGAGGAAGATCTAGTACCTGCATTCTAAAGAAATTTCTCAGAAGAATGAAGAAACTTCTAGAAATAAAAGTGGGAAGGCAGAACCACAATTCTGAGCCCCCCCATGATTTCAATTCTAAGGAGATACATATACCGATATACATGTATACATACTCTGTGGCCTCTAAACCAAGTCAGTTACTTTGCTAGATCCTTAACAGAAAAGGAACAATTCATCCACATTTATTGAATGAAAACATGGCTATAATGGATTTATTGAGGCAGTGTCTTGGTTTGGATTCCCCAGAAGCTGGCTCTGGGACAAGGATTCAAGTGTATGTAATGTGTTATTTGGGAGGTCATTCCAGTAAACACCCACGGAGAGAGAATTCAGTCAGGAAAGGGAAGGAAGACAACAAAATGTGTGTTCTGAGATAGTTATTTCTGAGGACCTCTTGAGCTCTACCCCTGAAAGGAACTCTGGGAGACAGTGAGAGCACATTTCACTTCTTCCAACTGATGGCCAAGGAAGTGATGACATTTACCTACTGATTACTTCGTTTTCATTGGTTGGGGTTCTGGAGGCCATTAACTCTCCAGACTTCCAACTGACCCTGCCCATGGATTGAGGGTGCTCGCATAGCCAATTGAAAACTCTTTAGGCAGGAAGTGGCAGGTATTAGTACGCAGTAAGTGGTCTACAATACACAGAATAGCAACAGGACATCCACAGTGTTTGCTACACATGCTATGTCTTTGCCAGGCTATGTACCTAAGAGAAGATATACCACTTTAGGGGGATTTTCAAGAGTATGTTACATTATTCTATAATTTTTTTGTGTTAAATCCTGATGAGCCAGGTGCAGTGGTACATGCCTATAGTCCCAGCTACTATAGAGGCTGAGGCAGGAAGATCACTTGAGAACAGAAGTGCTAAGCTAGATTATACTGTAGTATACTTACTGTCATCATGCCTGTGAATAGGCACAGCACTCCAGCCAGGGCAACAAAGCATGATCCCTTTTCTCTTTAATAAAAAATCCTGACAAGACACCAGTGAACCAGAAAGAGTGTGTGTGTATGTGTGTGTGTGTGTGTGTGTGTGTGTACACACACAAACCTTTATGCATTTATATACATAAGTATTATATATAAATAATAGCTTATAATATCCTATAATTTGAGTGCTAATTACACTGTTAGACTATTTTATATATACTGGTTAATCCTCAAACCATCACTTTAAAGACGGTATTGTAAGTATTTGCATTTAATGTATAAGGAAACTGAGGCTTTGCGGGGGTTAGGAACTTGCTTAGGTGACATTGGTAAGTGGTGGTGTTGGTATAAATCAAAGCAGGGTAGCTCCAGAGCCCACGCTCACAGCCATTTACTCTGTCTGCTAAAGCAAAGCTGTTGGAGATTCCCCAAAAGCAATAGAAAGAAGACATCAGAGGAAGATCCACTGAAATACTCTCAGTCACCTAGTAAAAAAGCATTGATCCAGTGATGAGGAAAGCTAGGATTCAGCCAGGAGATCTATAAATTCAAGTAATCAGCCTTAGGTTCTAATTGGAACCCTGGTGCAAAATTTTACCCTGAAGAAACCTATTCAGTTCAAATCATCAGTCCTGTTTTTAGAACTCACTTCTAGCTTCTGATGAGAGGATCCCAGCAAATGCAACAGGGAACTAGACTCTAGGAAAGCACCATTGTGCTGTTCTGGTACTCTGAACTGAGACATGATCTGTACAAGTCATACACTTGAGATCTTTCACCCAGTTTTCAGTTAAAAAAATATATTTACCACACTTAGCCTTTTCGGTCCTGATTTACGACACTGCAGAAGTTCTTAATATAACTAACATTCTCATTTGCAACATAGAGAAATACTTATTGTCTCCCAAAACCTCAGGAAAAAAAGAAAGATGACTAATGGATTGTAAAGTCAATCTGAGTTTAAGTTTGAATAGAAATGCTTGAAATCCATGTTAGGACACTACACAATAACTTATATTGCATTTTTAAATGTCTTTAAGAAAATTTTAAACTGCCTTCGGAACATAGGTGTAATACAGAGAATGTTTTTGGTTGAAAGTAGGTCACTTCCTATTCTCACTAGGAAACTTTTGTTTTAGCTTTAGTATATTTTAAAATACTATATTGAAAAAGTACAGCTGTTCAGAGACATTATTTATATCTCAGCTGATGACCTCCTTAAATGCGTACCTAGGAACATAGGTAGAGCTTCAAATCCAATTAATGTGGATCTCAATGGAAGAGATTTAAAGAGCTTATTAATCCAAATCTAGAGGAATCATTCAACAAGGGGAACTAGACAAAAAACATCAGGGCATGAGAAAAAGAAACCTGTGGGTGTAACTGTGAAAAGGCAGCTTTGCATGACTAACTCCATTTTGCTCCTAATCACCACTGCCATGATACCTTTTAGGTTAACTGCTTTGGCTTATCTCTGAACTTCAAAGCCAGGATGGTAATAGTCCCTTCCCCAAACTAATTCCCAGAAATATAAGGCAGGTGTACACACAAGTATCAATGTTGTTAAAAATTTATAAGGGCATTGTGATCTGACCAAGGACAAAGATGTTTAGTTTCTTTTTATACTTTAAATTCTGGGATACATGTGAAGAACATGCAGTTTTGTTACATAGGTATACATGTGCCATGGTGGTTTGCTGCACTCACAAACATTTCAACTACATTAAGTATTTCTCCTAATGCTAATCCTCCCCTAGCTCCCCAGGCCACAACAGGCCCCCATGTGTGATGTTCCCCTCCCTGTGTCCATGTGTTCTCACTGGTCAGCTCCCACTTACGAGTAAGAACATATGGTGTTTGGTTTTCTGTTCCTGTGTTAGTTTGCTGAGAATGATGGTTTCCAGCTTTATCCATGTCCCTGCAAGAACACAAACTCATCCTTTTTTATGGCTGTATAGTATTCCATGGTGTGTATGTGCTACATTTTCTTTTTTTTTTTTTTTTTTGATTCGGAGTTTTGCTCTTGTTAGCCAGGCTGGAGTGCAATGGTGCGATCTCGGCTTACCGCAACTTCTGCCTCCTGGGTTCAAGCAATTCTCCTGCCTCAGCCTCCCAAGTAGCTGGGACTACAGATGCGCACCACTATGCCCAGCTAATTTTTGTATTTTTTAGTAGAGACGGGGTTTCACCATGTTGACCAGGATGGTCTCGATCTCTTGACTTCATGATCAACCCGCCTCAGCCTCCCAAAGTGCTGGGATTATAGGCGTGAACCACTGGGCCTGGCCCTACATTTTCTTTATCCAGTCTATCATTAATGGGTATTTGGGTTGGTTCCAAGTCTTTGCTATTGTGAACAGTGACGTACGTGTGCATGTGTCTTTATAGTAGAATTATTTATAATCCATTGGGTATGTACCCAGTAATGGGATTGCTGGGTCAAATGGTATTTCTAGTTCTAGATCCCAGAGGAATTGCCACACTGTCTTTCGCAATGGTTGAACTAATTTACACTCCCACTAATAGTGTAAAATCATTTCTATTTCTCCACATCCTCTCCAGCATCTGTCGTTTCCTGACCTTTTAATGATCGCCATTCTAATTGGTGTGAGACAGTATCTCACTGTGGTTTTGATTTGCATTTCTCTAATTACCAGTGATGATGGTGAGCTTTTTTTTCATATGTTTGTTGACCACATTAATGTCATCTTTTGAGAAGTGTCTGTTCATATCCTTCACCCACTTTTTGATGGGGTTGTATTTTTTTTTATATGTTTGTTGGCCACATAAATTTTTTTTTTTTGAGAAGTGTCTGTTCATATCTTTTACCCAATTTTTATAGAGGCTGTTTTCTTTTTCTTGTAAATTTGTTTAACTTCCTTATAGATTCTGGATAGTAGCCCTTTGTCAGATGGATAGATTGCCAAAATTTTCCCTCATTCTTTAGGTTTCCTGTTTACTCTAATGATAGTTTCTTTTGCTGTGAAGAAGCTCTTTAGTTTAATTAGATCCCATTTGTCTATTTTGGCTTTTGTTGCCATTGCTTTTGGTGTTTTAGTCATGAAGTCTTTGCCCATGCTTTGGTACTGAATGGTATTACCTAGGTTTTCTTCTAGGGTTTTTATGGATTTAGGTCTTACATTGAAGTCTTTAATCCATCTTGAGTTAATTTTTGTATAATGTATAAGGAAGAGGTCCAGTTTCAGTTTTCTGCTTATGGCTAGCCAGTTTTCCCAACACCATTTATTACATAGGGAATCCTTTCCCATTGCTTGTTTTTGTCAGGTCTGTCAAAGATGAGATGGTTGTAGATGTGTGGCATTATTTCTGAGGCCTCTGTTCTGTTCCATTGGTCTATATATCCATATTGGTACCAGTATCATTCTGTTTTGGTTACTGTAGACTTGTAGAACAGTTTGAAGTCAGGTAGTATGATGCCTCCAGCTTTGTTCTTTTTGCTTAGGATTGTCTTGGCTATATGGGCTCTTTTTTGGTTCCATATGAAATTTAAAGTAATTTCTAAAAATTCTGTGAAGAAAGTCAATGGTAGCTTATTGGGGATAGTATTGAATCTATAAATTACTTTTGGCAGTATGGCCATTTTCACGATATTGATTCTTCCCATCATGAGCATGGAATGTTTTTTCCATTTGTTTGTGTCCTGTCTTATTTCCTTAAGCACTGGTTTGTAGTTCTCCTTGAAGAGGTCCTTCACATCTCTTATAAGTTGTATTCTTAGCTATTTTATTCTCTTTGTAGCAATTGCAAATGGGCGTTCTCTCATGATTTGGCTCTCTGTTTGTACATTATTGGTGTATAGGAATGCTTGTGATTTTTGCACATTGATTTTGTATCCAGTCACTTTGCTGAACTTGCTTATCAGCAACTTCAAAACCTGACAAAAACAAGCAATGGGGAAAGGATTCCCTATTTAATAAATGGTGTTGGGAAAACTGGCTTAAAAAGATTTAGGGCTGAGACAATGGCCTTTTCTAAATATACAATCATGTCATTTACAAACAGAGAAAATTTGACTTCCTCTCTTCCAATTTGAATACCCTTTATTTATTTTTCTTGCCTGATTGCCCTGGCCAGAACTTCCAAGACTATGTTGAATAGGAGTGGTGTAAGAGGACATCTTTGTCTTGTGCTGGTTTTCAAAGGGAATGCTTCCAGCTTTTGCCCATTCAGTATTATATTGGCTGTGGGTTTGTCCATAAGTATGTCTTATTATTTTGAGATATATCCATCAATACCTAGTTGATTGAGAGTTTTTAACATGAAGGAATGTTGAATTTTATCGAAGGCCTTTTATGCGTCTATTGTGATTATCATGTGGTTTTGGTCATTGGTTCTGTTTATGTGATGGATTACGTTTATTGATTTTCATATGTTGAACCAGCCTTGCATCCCAGGAATGAAGCTGACTTGATTGTGATGGATAAGCTTTTTGATGTGCTGCTGGATTTGGTTTGCCAGTATTTTATTGAGGATTTTTGCATCAATGTTCATCAGGGATATTGGCCTGAAATTTTCTTCTTTGTTGTGTCTGGCGTTGGTATCAGGATGATGCTGGCCTCATAAAATGAGGTAGGGAAGGAGTCCCTCTTTTTCTATTGTCTTGAAATAGTTTCAGAAGGAATGGTACCAGCTCTTCTTTGTACCTCTGGTAGAATTTGGCTGTGAATCCACCTGATCCTGGGCTTTTTTTGGTTGGTAGGCTATTAATTACTGCCTCAATTTCAGAACTTGTTATTGGTCTCTTCACGGATTCAACTTCTTCCTGGTTTAGTCTTGGGAGGGTGTATGTATTCAAAAATTTATCCATTTCTTCTAGATTTTCTAGTTTATTTGTGTAGAGGTGTTTATAGTATTCTCTGATGGTAGTTTGTGTTTCTATGGGATCAGTGGTGATATCCCCTTTATCATTTTTTATTTTGTCTATTTGATTCTTCTCCCTTTTCTATTAGTCTGGCTAGCAGTCTATCTATTTTGTTGATCCTTTCAAA
>CAUYLG010017691.1:0-113518 GCA_963573385.1 Cacajao melanocephalus | reverse complement strand
TCCGCTAAGTAGCTCCCAGTTTGTGGTCAACAGAAATTCATCTGAAATTGCGGCGTCCACTCACTGTCTGCGCTTTCACTGGGAGCTACAATCCTGAGCTGCTGCTAAACGGCCATCTTGGATCTCTCTCCGCCCAGTAATGAAGTTTTTTCTGTTTTCTTAGTTTTCCTTTGGCGGACGCCCCTTCCCCACAGAGCTGGACCTTCTCGGTTCGGCTGTGCTTGCTGTGAAACTCTCAGTCCTCAGCGTTTCCAATTGCTGTTCTCCTTGTGGGGATGGGACCAGCTGAGCCTGACTCAAAGGGCACCCTATCCCATATACTCTGACCGAGAAGCACCGTGCCAGGGCACTGGCAAAGCAGCCGCATCGGCCAAAAAAGTCGCGCTGGCAACCTGTGTGGCTCCTCCGCTGGGAATCTCCCGGTCTGTGGGCAACAAAAATTCATCTGAAAGCGCAGCATCCACTGGCTCTCTGCGCTTTCACTGGGAGCTACAATCCTGAGCTGCTGCTAATCGGCCATCTTGGATCTCTCTCCACATAGATGCTTTTTATTTCTTTTTCTCACCTAATCGTCCTGGCTAGAATCCCTGATACAATGCTGAATAGAAGTGAAAAAAGCAGACAACCTTGTATTCCTGATCTTGGGAGAAAACACCCGGTTTTTGCCATTAAATATGATGACGTTTTTCATAGATGCCATTTGCCAGTTTGAGGAAGTTCTCTTCTATGTGTAGCTGGCTGAGTTAACACACTTTTCCTTACATGCCTGATGTCAGTATTCTCCACTAGACTATAAGCCTGGCTGTGTCTTGTTTGTTGCTATTTCCTTAGCACAGAGCGAAACACCTACCATAAAGAAGCTAGTTGGTAACATTTTTTCCAAATAACTGAAAGAAATTGTTCTTTCAGGTTTAGATCTTCCTTTGTTTTGTTCTCATCCCAACATTTGTCAATATTAGCTTATACCCTAGTCTTCCTGCTATTTTAGCTGTTATCTATTTCCTTCCCCTTGGGTGTACTGGGAGGCAGACAGTCCACGTTATCTTGTTATTATCTCTAATGTGTCATGACTCATATTATCTTATGAAGGCCTATTTTTCCCTCACTTTTTTGAAAACTTTGAAAATTTCCCTCACTTTTTTGAAAAAGTTGAAAGTGTCCAGGTCTCTTCAATTCTATCCCATATTCCATTACTTTGCTATTACAAAGTTTCTTTCTTTTAGGAGTTCTAACATTCCGAAGTCATCAAAAAAGACTTTTCTCGTTAGCCAGGATTCAATCCAGAGAAGTCCCTCTCCTTGCTCACTTGATCCTCTGTGTTACAAAGTGTCACTGGAGCAAGCAAAGGCTTTGTCCTGAGTTAAGCGATCTTATCCCTAGAGATGAGGGTTATTGGAACTCCATCCCCAGTCTACGTTGTTTCCAGGTCACTCCTTGCAAACTGTGTGTGAGAGGTCTTCTATCTGCCCTTGGACTCACTGGGCAAGTTGAGGTATACTTTTACTGTGAGAATACTTCTGTTCCTCTCTCTGGTCATCTCCAGCCCATCTGCTCTCCTCTGACCTAGCAGATTGGGACATAGATATATGCAACTGGGCTGAACTTCTCTTCCTCTTTTCCCATCACATATATTTACTTTGAACAAAGTATATGCCTTGTTGTCACATTGCAGGCAATACCTATATTAAAATATGAATTTCATACTTGAAAGAATGCTAATAATTAGTTCATTGGTCTGTGCTCCTTGGACACTTGAGGACATACTGATTTTAATTGATTTCAGAGTCTAGAGGTTTAATGCAGAGCAAATCACACCCTGCTGAGAGTTGTCTAGCTAATGTCATCTACATCAGTGTTGATCTACTGTCAATATGCCAATAAAATGTCTTATTCTAACAAAATTGGTATCTATAACAATTTCCCACTGTATAAAAACACAGCATCTGGAGGAAAAAGCCACCTCTTTTAGTCTGCAGGATTTAGGTCAAATATGACAACAGTGGCCCTGGTCTTACTGATGACCAACAACAGTTTTCTGCAGGGTGAGTCTGCTTCTAGCCTAGTAAATCCATCTCTCCTATCTCATTCTGTTCATCCAAACATTCTTTTTGGGATACCTGGCTAGGCGTTGGGTTGAAGACTGACATCCTGGGGCAGATAGAACTGTCAAAGTTTAAGTTAAACTCTCCTATACTTGTGACTTGAGAGTTGTGAGTCTGGATGTGCCTATGGTGATGTGAAAACTCTCAACACCATGGGCAAGCATACACCTGGTAGTTACCAGGCACCTTGAGATGCCAGGGTGTCCAGCCTTCTGGAGCTGGCTTTGGAAGAAAAATGTATCCAACGGGAGACTGACATGTACACTCCAAGGGCATAAACCAGGGAGGAGGAAGAGCTGGAATCTAGGAGACAGAAGATCCAATGCTAGACAGAGGCAGGGAAGTCCAAGGACCAGCGCTGTGCAGCAGAGCAAATGAGTGAGCCACCCCGAGGGGAGCTGGAGGGACGACCTTTGGGAAAAATGGAAGCAGTCATTGATCAGATTGCTTAATTACAGGAAAAATAATGTTCAGAATGATTTTGAAATTCTGCTGGAGAGCTTTGGAAGAATTAGTAGGATAATGACTTAAACTAAGCAGACAAAAAAAAATGAGGTGGTTATTAACTCTTGCAAAAATAAAGAGTTATAGAAGAAAGAAAATGTGATCCTAGAGTGCTTTTTCACTCAGCAGCGAACAGTACATATAAATTGTAATAAAAATGGAATATTGATTTAACAAAAATGTGATATAAATAAATTAGAAGGACAGAAGGAGGGAAGGTGTAGACACGAAAGTGAGTGAGGAGCAGCCGCCCCATCTTCCATCATAAGAAGTCAATAGGCATTTAAAATCGACAAATCAAGAATTAACTGCATAAGCATTTTACCTAGAAATATGGAGGTAAACATCAGAAGAAAGAGTTTAGGGACAGGAATTTAGGATAGAAATGGGACAAGAAGCTGCCATTTTTCCTTCGTACCTTGTAGTACTATTTGAATTTTTAAATTATGTATCTTGGACTGAATTTTTATGAAAAAAATAAATAGGCAAACTAGCAAGTAGTCTGAGAGACAAGAGTCGAGGGTTCAAGAGAGGAGGAATGAGACAGGGAAGAAGAGTTGAGGCCTCTTTACCCCATGGGTAGGGCAGCTGGCTGATTACTGCAGAAAACATGTCTGTGCACGAATGTCACTTTAATCCAAGCCGTTTGTACTTGAGAAAAACCACTCCTCTGCAGAAGCCCAAAGCCAGCCATCTGGAGCTCAGCTGGGACAGAGTTCAGGGCTGTTGTTACTATAGCAACCCCTGGCCTCAGCCCTTCCAACCTGCCCAGAGATGGAAGGAACATCCCTTCCCCAAGTTTCCCTGCACTCCAGTGCCAGCACTCAGGGTGCCAGATGGGCTACGGTATGAACTCAAGCTTGGGGCAGGACAGGTGGGAGGTGCCTTTTGAGGAATTTTGAAGAATGGGGTAGGGTCATTCCCATCCGTTAAGGGGCCACGGGAATGTTGGGGTCTGTCAGCCTTGCCAGCAGGAAGCGCCAGTGCTTCCTCCACTGTGGGATGATCCAGAACAACGTCTGTAGGAATGGAGACCCGCTTCTGCGGTCGCTCAAAGGAAGAAGTTCCTTTACTCACCCTGGGCCTTCTGCATTTGCGCCTCCATGCCTTTCTCTAGGACGAGCTCCCAGTGATCACTCAAGAATCGGGCTCTCATTCTGAGAGGCTGTGCTGCCCCCTGTGGTTGTGATACATCTAAACCGGCCCTGTGTGAAACGGAGTCCAAGCTGTTTTCCAACAGCCTGGGCTTGGTCCTCGCCTGGCCCAGGCCCTGGTAAGCCTGTGGCCACCAAGCAACTCATCGGAGCATTTTGGGATGTGCTCAGCCTACATTGCCCTGGAAAATGAAGCAGGAGATGTCTCCCTGTGGGAAAGGAGAAGTTGCCTCAGAGTCCCCTGTCACCAATTGGATTCATTTATTTGAAGAGCCAGAATGAGCCAGTTTGCCCACCCTCAGGTGCTATGGGTGACACGGGAGCTGCCCGCTGGGTGTTTGCAGAATAATTACACTTTCTTATGTCTGGATCCTGATGATTTCACAACCAAATGGCAAAAATAAAACATGTTATCCATAAAGGTCTCTCACTCAAATTCTGTCCCAAAAATACATTTGGGGAAGAGGAGAGCTAGCTGGCAAGGCAGACGCCTCCCTCGCTCCCTCCTCATCCATGGTGCAGTCACTGGGTGTCTCAAAAAGGCTAGGCCCACAGAGGATGGAAGAGATACCACAGCATAACTGGGCCAGAGCCCACTCCGAAGAATTTGCAATTGTGGAAAGCTCATTTCCAGAAGCATCAACCCATTGAGGAAATCCTTGCAAATGGGTGCGTCAAAAGGATAGAAAAGTGGGAAGCTTGCTGAGTGGGACTTTCAGAGTGGCACAGTCAGAGGACAGGATGGTGTGGACAGGGCTGCATCATCACCCTGTCACCCATGCCAGGAGCAAGGGCAGCGCTCAGAAGTGACTGCATGCTGTATGCAAGTAGCAAACACACAGCCAAGTGACCTTACCCACAGGGACTGCTGTAGTCTTTAAAGTCGTTTCAAGTAGATTAGCTGCCTGCTCAAGGAGTTCAACTCCTCTTGCTAAGGCTTTTGAATAGCCAGAGAGTCGGACACACAGCGAAGTTTGGGACAGGTCACTTTGCCTCCCAGTCCCCTGCTTGGTTAGCCAGGACAGATGGCCATGGTGGTAAGCATGGACTCTGGAGTTAAACCTAATGTCTAAGGCCAGGCACGGTGGCTCACGCTTGTAATCCCAGCACTTTGGGAGGCCGAGGTGGGCGGATCACGAGGTCAGGAGTTTGAGACCAGCCTAGCCAACACAGTGAAACCCCGTCTCTACTAAGAATACCAAAATTAGCTGGGCATGGTGGTGGGTACCTGTAATCCCAGCTACTCAGGAGGCTGAGGCAGGAGAATCACTTGAACCCGGGAGGCAGAGGTTGCAGTGAGCTGAGATCATGCCGCTGTACTCCAGCCTGGGCAACAGAGATAGACTCCGTCTCAGAAAAGAAAAGAAAAATAACCTAATGTCTAAAGATCCTGGGACTGGCAGGTCAACAGAGACTCTAAAAAGAGGGAAAATCTAGAAGAATGAGTGAACCATTTCCTACAGGATTCAAAGTTGACCTTCACTCGGGCATCCAGGTAGAAAGTCCAGCCCACCTGCACAATTTGCTGCCAGAACCACATGTCATCCCAAGCTCCTTTGGGCCTGCTTGCATCCTGGGGTACAAGCAGAAGTGGACGATGCTGCAGGCCTAGGGTCAGTGGTGAGCAGCCTTGGGGTCTGCGCAGGCTGGACTGGTGTCCTCAGGATGCAGGGCAGTTTCCTCCCTCACAGGCTTTGCTCAGGGACCAGTCATTAATTTTCTGTTTAAACTAATAGGAGTTAAAGGGGCAGGGTTCTCAATTGCTTGATTGAAAAACGGACTCTCCCTGCCTTGCTGGGTCTCCAGAAGGCTCAGAAAGGCTCCAGGTGGCCATAGCAGAGGGGTCCTGGCTTCCCTGCTTGGAGCTGGGGGAGATTATATTCCAGTCTCCCCAGGGAAGGGCAGGGCCTTGATCCTTAGCCCCAGCACAGGGCAGACCAGCCAGATCACCCCGAGGCTGCACCTCCTCAGGACGCCCCATGTCCTTCAGCCAAGGTTAAGAAAGGCCTGCAGAGCAGGGCAGGCTTGACAGGCTGAAGATCTCAGACACACCCTGGCCCTGCCAGCCTCTTACAGCGGGTCCTGGGATGGGTTGCTTTGTCTCTGCAAAATGAGGAGGTGCGCAAGGACCATGGCTAGTGCCCAGATGGAGGGGTGGGATCCTTCACAGAGCAAATGACAAAGGCTCAGGCACAAACCCCACCTGCCCCTCAGGCTCCCTAGAGCTTCTGCTGCTACAGCTGCCCTGTGATGGAAGCGAGGTGTCCAGGCTCTTCTTGTCCATTTTACAGATGAGATCCCTGAGGCCCCGAGAAGAGGTGGCCATGCCATTAGAAGTGGCAGATACGAGATTGAAGCCCAAGTCCCCTGATTCAGTGACTGTGGCCTCTGCAGCAGCTAGACTTGAGGCTGGTCCTGGGTGGAAGAGAGAAAGGGACTGGCCTGCTTCCCTGTAGCTGGGGTGACCCCAGTGAGGTGACTATCTGACAGCACATGTACATGCACGTACACGCTCACTCCAGGGCAGCTGGGCTCCAGACAGCAGCTCCGTGTGCACATCCAGTGGTTTGGGGGCATAGAGGTGTGACTTTAGCTTGGCTTTTCCCTGGGACAGAAATGGATCTTTTGCCCCCCGTTGATTCTCAGCATCTCCAAGCCCAAAGGAGGTGGAGGCAGGATTCAAAGTAGGAAACCACAGAGGACTGGTCATACCTGGGCCCTCTCCCTGCTCCCAAATCCCGAGGATAGAACCCAGAAGGGGACTCGCCATAGGCAACTAAATTTATGGAGGGATTTTCCAACTTTAAAAAGCGTTCCGCTCACCTATGTTTTCAGTTAAGAGCTAAGACAGTGTAACACCTAAAATTCAACGTTTAAAACTTGTAATTCTATTTAACCACAAGTTAGGAGGAAGGGATGGGAATAAGAGAGGGGAGAGAATATGGACTAGAGAAAGAGTTTAAATGGTGAAGGAGAACAGAGAGTGTATCTGCCAGGACTAGTCAGGAAAACAAAAGCACTCAAGGTATTCCAAAAGGAAGGGACCTAGTCTAAGGAATGAGGCACTTACAAAGCTGTTGGATAAAGGAGCAAAGGCCAGGAAGGCCACCACTAACTCCCAGGCTCACCACCCGCTTTAAGAGAATCAAGAAGCTGCTACTGCTACCCAAGCCAGACACAACAGGGAGCCGCCCGTCGTGGTCCTGGCCTCCTGCAGCATAAGGCCACTGACTTGCAGGACAAAACCTCACATCTGCTAAAACCCACTCATCGGCCTGCCCTCCTGGAGGCAGAATCAGGTGACTTCTGCCTCTCTCCTGCCTTCCAAATGTCACCCACATGCATCTCATGGGTGAGACAAATGCATGTACCTGGATCTGTCCTACCAAGGGTATTTCTCAGGCTTCCAGTCCCTGCCAAATGGGAGAGAATATAGAAAGGGAGGTGAAACCTCTCAGGGACCAAGCGGCAACAGGCAGCAGAGAGAGAAGAGGAAAATGGAGGAGAGATGGAAAGGCAAAAAAATGGAGATGGGGACCTGGGGAAGGAAGGAAACTTCAGAAAGACAAGGAACAGATAGACGAGGCGTGGCCGAGAGCGATACAGACAAATTAGATGGAGGAGACAGAGGACACGACAGAAATAGGAAGATTAAAACAGATGGAAGATGACTGGGGCCACAGGTGCTAGTTGGGGTATTGGAGCGCAAGCCCAGCCACGTGAAATCCATTCCCAGTGGAAATGCTGAGTTACCCAATGCTCATCAGAGTTAACTCTGCTAATCTCAAACTTCTGAGGCTATGAGTCTCAACCTTTACTGTGCGTAGGAATCGGCTTGAGTAAGCTGTTTAAAATTTTTTCTGAGATCCTAATCCAGAAGGTCTGGGGCTGGCCCCGAGGATCTGTGATTTTAAAGCTCCCCAGCTGACGCACATGGTCTTTGGGTGACATTTCAGGAATCGCTGCTTTTGCAACTTTACCGAATGGTGGCAATTCCCTAGACTTCAGCAACCACGGCAACTGTGAGATGCCCAATGAATCAGCTTAAGGCCTACTCTGGTCAGAGGCTCCCTGGGATAGGGATCCCTATCTACTACCTCCCAGTCCCCAGAGAACTGATGGCCTTGTTGATTTTTACCTGTAAACAAGCTAATTAAGCAATAATCGTAGAAGAATCCATCACTCTGACAGGGTTGTTGATTAACAATCCCCCAGCCAAGCCAAAGTGCTTAATATCAGCAGAATGGTCGATAATGAGTACAACAGTGGCACCCGGCTGTGGCAAAGCCAGTGATAGCTGTGTCTGAGAAGACGGGTGCAGAATGGGTAATGGGCGTGACCTTGCCTCCTGGTGGAGGACAGAGGAGGGGACGGTGGACTGGCTTGGGGCTGCACAGATGGGGCATCTCTAACCAGGTTCTAGGCCATCCTTTCTGAGGCCACCAAATGCCCCCAGAGGACTTCCCAATCTCAGAGAAACTGGATCACAGGAGAAGGGTCATGTGAAAGGGCGTTGGACATACGGACAATTTTTTGTTTTGTTTTGTTGTTGTTTTCCGAGACAGAGTCTTGCTCTCGTTGCCCAGGCTGGAATACAGTGGCACGATCTCGGCTCACTGCAACCTCCACTTCCCGGGTTCAAGCGATTCTCCTGCCTCAGCCTCCGAAGTAGCTGGGATTACAGGCACCCGCCACCATGCCCAGCTAATTTTTGTATTTGTAGTGGAGACGGGGTTTCACCATGTTGGCCAAGCTGGTCTTGAACTCCTGATCTCTGGTGATCTGCCCACCTTGGCCTCCCATAGTGCTGGGATTACAGGCATAAGCCACCGCGCTGGGCCGACACGGACAATTTTGCAGCTGTGTCAACAATATACCCACTCAAGTTAGAGGAGAGACAGGCAAAATTATAAAATGCCTGCCTTTGAGAGAGCAGTGTTCAGTCCAGGCTAATGTGTCTTTCTCTTTTCTACACGTAAACACTCTTATTTTAAACAACTCTCTGTTCCCTTAAACATTTACTTTCTTCTGCCTTGGAGAATAGGCTCTTTGACCAAGTGGAATGTGATGAAACACTGCCCCCTGATGGTCAGAATTGTTGCTGCTTCAAATCCTTCATGGTCCAAAGATTCCTGCCCACTGCTCAATCACTATCCAGTGTGGGCCACAGAAAGTGGAGCCTCCAGGCAGCCCAGCCGGAGCCGGAGCATGCACCATCCAAGCTGCCACAGCTGTGGAATTGCTCCGTCAGCTTCACCTGACTTCATCTTGATCTGAATCCTATTCTCACTTTTGCTGTTGTTTGCATAAAGATTGGATGAGCTTGACAAGTACTCTGGACCAAAAAGAAGGAACCTGGCCCCAGCTGTCATGTCTGGGCACTGACATGCCATGTCATCTTGCCTCTTTAAGAGTTTCCAATTCCATTCATCCACAAAGTCAGGCTCTCCCTGTGGCTAAATTGGCAACATTAACCCACAGTGTGAGTAGAGCAGGGTCTGGGTTGTAATCTCCTGGCTTGCAGCTGCCTCTCCATCTGGGATTACCGTCACCTGCCACCACGCCCGGCTTAGATTCTCCAACTGGTGGTTTTGCCTGACCCCTAAATTCTTTATAACTCCCTGTTCTCTGAGACTCTGGCATGGCTTATGCCTAAAGGAGCTGCCGGGCAAGAGGCCCAGGGATCCTAGAGCCTAGTTCTCCCATTTCCCAGCCTGACAAATAAAATCAATTTCACCTCTGTTCGAGCCACTGCAACTTCCCCACCCATGTACTGAGCCTGTAGTAAGTGCTCAATAGATGTTAAGGGAATGAATGAATGAGCACATGTGGTGTAAAGATAGGCATCATGGTGGAGTGGACAGAACACTGGGTGAGGACTCTGGAGTCTAAGGTTCAAGTCCTGGTTCTGCCTCTATCCAGCTGAGTGCCTTGGGGAAATGGCCTTCTCTCCTGGGCTTCCTTCTCCAAAAATGAAGGTGCTGGGCTTGCAGATTTCTGAGATTCCTTCTATGTCACAAATCTGGGGATCCAGTTCCTAACAGATTCTACTCCTCAATCATCAGCAAGGGACAGCGATTAACAGCCAGAAAACAAAGAGCCCCTCCAATTCAGCAACGGCAGCTCTGCTGAGACCCATGCTCTCCAGAGCAGTAAATCAAACAGTGCTCTCCTTCCTCAGCCTGGGATTTGCTGCTTCTCTTATGATACTTGTGACAATGAAGATTAAAAACTCCTTTCACCCACCTGAGGTTGGTGCTTAGCCAGCATCGATATTGCCTTAGGGAGGTAGCATCAGGCCACTGTGCAGCCGCAGATAATGGTGAGACAGTGACACCTAGTGGCCATCTCCACTAATCACTGCTCAAGCCGGCTGCTCTGCACTGCAAGCCAGGAATTTGCCTGAAGTCAGACCCTCCCTATGGCTAAATTGGCAACGTCAACCCATAGTATGAGTAGGGCAGGGCCTCGATTGTAATCTTAGTCTTGCAACAGCCCCTCTTTCTGACCTTAGTCAGTTCCTCCAATTGTGGGTTTGGTCTGACTACTAAAGTCCTTCCTTCTAACTCCGTTGTCCTCTGAGACACTGCTGTGGGTCTAACTTATAGTTGGGGGTCTTAGGCCCACATAGAGGACAGGATATCCCTGCCAGGTAGGAGCAGCCCAGAGTTCAGCACTGGGACCCTGGGGTTCCACCCACACAATCACACACATTCCCATTTACACATCTACTTCCACGCAGCCGCGAGGCAGGACCACACATCCAGGCCGTCAACCACGGATGTTATAGCCAAGGTCTGCCTCCGATCTAGCTGCTCAGGTAGAAGAAAGTGACAAAACCAGTGAGAATGAAGCCTGGGGGAGCTAACTTTCTGTTGGCGGCAGGGGACAGTTCACCTGTGTAAGGTTATTCTTGTAAGGATATTGCCGAGTTTAAAATGAGGAAACTGAGGCCAGCACGAGACAAATTAAATTCCAGTTTATTTAGCTCCCGGGCGAGGTTCTGTGGTCCTGGGGGAGAGGTGGGGGGCCAGAGAAGTCACACCTGGCCGTTCCGGGCATGGGGTTTTATGGGGGGTGAGGGCAGTAGATTGGTCAGTGGGGAAACAAAGCATGGGCACCTGTATTGGTCAGAGAGAGAGAAACCGGACCCGGACTTGGCGAGCTGTCATTGGTTAGGCTCTCGGCGGGATTTTTGAATTTTGGGCTGACAGTATGATTTAGTGCTAAGTGTGGGGCTAGGGGTGGAATGCAGGAGCGGGTGTGGGGAGCCTGCATGGAGAAGGCAGGCGCCAGTAGGACGTCCAGCCTCCTGATAAGTGTTATCAGGTGCGGAGGAGGTGAGTATTGTGCATCCGGCTCCTGGCGAGGCTATCGGCCTTACAACCTGGTTTTGCCCACTTTGGGCAACGGAATCTTGCCCTGTTGCTGGGGTCTGTCGGGTTCAGATATCCCTAAAAACAATGCAGATGGGTTCTTTTTAGCACGCTTTACTCCCTATATGGACACCCCACAAACTACAAAGGATGGAAAGGGAAGCTGTGGGTTGAGGCTTTCGAACCTCCCCCACAGGGCACAAGCGCTCACCCCAGTTTAGCATGGCTGGGGACATAGTGGCTGAGTTTGTTGGGTCTTTCCCGAGTTCCATATTATTCTTAACTTAAAAGAGCTGACATTTCTGCCTCTTTTTCTTTTTTTATTTTGAGACAGAGTTTCGCTCTTGTCTCCCAGGCTAGAGTGCAATGGGGTGATCTGGACTCACTGCAACCTCTGCCTCCCAGGTTCAAGCAATTCTCCTTCCTCAGCCTCCCAAGTAGCTGGGATTACAGGTGCCTGACACCAAGCCAGGCTAATTTTTGTATTTTTAGTAGAAACAGGTTTCACCTGTTGGCCAGGCTGGTCTCAAACTCCTGACCTCAGGTGATCCACCCACCTCGGCCTCCCAGAGTGCTGGGATTACACCATGCCCGGCCGGCTTTCTGCCTCTTGAATCCTGTTTCTTATCACCAGTGTTTGGTCTGTGTTTATGAGTCTTTCTCAAAATGTCATCTGTCAGTACTGCACGGTTTCTACAGAAGACCTTGGTGCCTTCTGATAATGCCAACCACAAAAATGCTGGGTAAGACTGTGCTGATTTCCTCACCCTTACCCTACATGGCTCTCCCCAGACCATGGCCAGGAAGTGTGCAGTGTTCATACTCTGCAAGCCCTCAAAGGAGGCAGTCATTTGTCTGCCACACCCCTCAGAGCTGCTGTAGTTTCTTGTGGGGTGTGGTCATTTTCCCTTGTCATTAAATGACGTATGCAAAACTGTTTTCCTGGGCCAGGCGCGGTGGCTCACACCTGTAATAGCAGCACTTTGGGAGGCTGAGGTGGGTGGATTGCTTGAGGTCAGGAGTTCAAGACCAGCCTGGCCAACATGGTGAAACCTCATCTCTACTAAAATATAAAAATAGTCTGGCTGTGGGGGCATAGCTTGTAATCCCAGCTACTTGGGAAGCTGAGGCAGGACAGTTGTTTGAAACCGGGAGGCAGAGGTTGCAGTGAGCCAAGATCACACCACTGCACTCCAGCCTGGGCAACAGAGCAAGACTCCAAATAAAAAAAAAAAGTTTTCTAGAGGTAGAGACAAAGTGAAATATTATTTTAAAACATCTACTATATAACACAGTCCAGTCAAGAGATAAAAATCATACCAGCAATTTGAATAAGGAAAATTTAACATAAAAAAATTATAGATTGGGCACGGTGGTTCATGCTGTAATCCTAGCACTTTGGGAGGCCGAGAACCTCACCTGAGGTTCAGGAGTTCAAGACCAGCTTGACCAACATGGTGAAACTCCATTTTTACTGACAATACAAAAATTAGCTGGGCATGGGGGTGGGTCCCTGTAATCCCAGCTACTCGGGAGGCTGAGGTGAGAATCAATTCTACCAGGGAGGTAGAGGTTGCAGTGAGCCGTGATCACACCACTATACTCCAGCCTGGGTGACAAGAGTGAAACTCCATCTCAAAAAAAAAAATTTATAAACTAGTAAATGGTGTTAACTTCTAAAATGAGCAAAAGAGGACTCTAAGGAATACAGGAATGGTAAGAGCAGGAAGCAGCTGCTACCTCTAGGGCTGTGAAGATCACCCAAAGAAGGAAGTGAGAGGGTGGATGAGAGTCCCACCTTGTGGGGGAGAGTGTGGCTGCAGAGCACTGGGCAGTGGAGAAGTTCACTTGGGTGCCAGTGGACGAGCTGTAGCACAAGAGGCCCCTCTGCTGGATGCTGGAGAAAATCACTGGAGAAAGCACCATTGGATTTCCCCCTCCTGGGGCAAAAGCACTGTGGGAGAAAAAAAGGCACGCTAGAGCCAAGAGGAGGAGCTGGTCCTCTGCTGTACCTTGCAGTGTCCCTCTAGCACCCTCTACTGACACAGTCTAACATTGCAACAGCTGATGAAAGATATTTACAGGGTCCAGCTCCAGCATTACAAAGTAGGGCAAAGAAGCATGGATTTGCAGTTGAGCAGCAATAAATTGGTAACAGGCACACCTACTTTGTGCCAAGCCCCACGTTATGCATTTCCAGCATGAATCTCCTATAATCTCATTGATAATTCTTTGAAATAGATATTATTTGTTTTAATGTTGAAAAAACACTAAAAGCTAGGAGAAGTAATCTGAGACAAATAGGCAGCTAGCATACTTTCGAATATGCAACAGGGCTGAGCTGATGGGCATGTGACTCTAGAGTATGTGTTTCTGGCCAGGCACGGTGGCTCAAGCCTGAAATCCCAGCACTAGGGGAGGCCAAGGTGGGCAGATCACCTGAGGTCAGGAGTTCAAGACCAGCCTGATCAACATCATGAACCCCCGTCTCTACTACAAAAATTAGCTGGACATGGTGGCAGGTGCCTGTAATCCCAGGTACTTGGGAAACTAAGGCAGAAGAATTGCTTGAATCTAGGAGGCAGATGTTGCAGTGAGTTGAGATCACGCCACTGCACTCTAGCCTGGGCAACAGACTCTGTCTCAAAAAAAGAAAAAAATAGAGTAAAGAATATGTGTTTCTACATCAAGCTAGCAGTACCTGTCACTGTAAAGGGTTAAGGACAGTAAAATTTTCTTCCCCTCTCCCAAACTCTTCTTCTCTAGTAAGTCACATAAACCTTCCCAGCATTGATTCCTGGACTCTGCCTTGGAGAGGCAGTAAGGCAGATACCCTGTAGGTGTTCTAAAGTAGTGATTCTCAAGCCAGAATCACTGGGAAAGTTGGTGAAAATAGTTTCCTGGGCCTACCTCTGCAAAGTCCAATTTAGTAGATTTTGGGGGACTTAGAATCTGCATTTAATAAACTCCCCAGAGGACTCTAGTATACTGCAGGAGAAGAGCACCAATCTCCACTGGGCTAGGTGTGGAAAGTGAGACACTGCCTAGCCTTTGGTGGGAGGAGGAGGGGCTTCATGCTAACAAGCTCTCTTGGCCCCAGCACCCCATGAGAAGGTCAATATTGTACCTGGTTTCCCAAATGAAAATCAAATAGGGCACATGGATCTGCTTTATGGGTGATAAGCTGCAATGGCTCCAACAGAGGCGAAATTGATTCATAGTTGTCAGGCTGGGAAATGGGAAGACCAGGCTCCAGGACCCCCTGGGCTGGCAGCCCCTGTAGGCATTTTTTGGACAGGAGGTATTTCAGAGTGAGAGCATGCCAGAGGTAACTTCACTTAGCTCAGGATGGGAGCCACCAGCTTTTGAGAACCTGTCATGTGACAAGAATTAGGCTTCATTAACTCCAGCCCTTAAACTCCCTTACAGGGATGAATACCAGAACGCTCAGATAAGGAAACAGAGGGTCTTGCCTCAGGCCATGAAGACACAAGGGGCAGAGCGTGGGTTGGTTGCACTCCAAAGACACGCTCTTTTCATTGGCCCACACAGCCCTGGGAGAGGAAGACAGCTCCTGGCCCAGACGTGCCTGATCAGGGGAGAGCCAGCCAGTCCCAGGAGAAGGTAAGCATCTGCTGCCCTGGGCTGGGGAGGGCTGAGAAGTCTAGAGATAAGAGTGAGAGAGATTGATAGGAAGCCCAGAGAGTGCCTTTGTAAGGAACAGTGATCCATCTCCATCATAATTGTCACCCCATCCGTGTTAGAATACCTAATCAACTTTCAGGAGTCACTGTAGGAATATCTGGCTGTAAACTCACATCTATAAATGGGGAAAATTCAGAAATGTCTCAAGTGCCAGCCTATTCAGTACTATAAACTCTTCTATACCATGTTGCCCAACCAGTGCAATAAGCAGAAAAAACTTGGTGAGCGTGGGCTGACTCCGGGCCAGACGAGCTCAGATGCGTCTGTGATCCCAGCAGGCTACGAGCGCCTCAGGAGCAGCAGCTCCGCCTTGCCCAGGGTGATCTCCAGGGACCAGCTTGCACATGTCACCTGGTGAGCCCTCAATAGGAAGTAGCGTGGCCTGTCCAAAAATATGCCTAAAGGAGCTGCCAGGCAAGAGGCCAGGAGGTCCTAGAGCCTGGTTCTTCCATTTCCCAGCCTGACAAATATGAATCAATTTTTCCTCTGTTGGAGCCATTGCAACCTCATCACCCATAGAGCAGATCCATGTGCCCTATCTGATTTTCATTTGGGAAACCAGGGACAATATTGACCTTTCCATGGGGCGCTGGGACCGAGAGAGCTTGTTAGCATGAAGCCCCTCCTCCACCTATCAAAGGCTTGATCCCTGCCACCTACCTCCCGGCTGTTCAACCTTGGCCCTAACCTCTGAGCCTACCTTCTCTCCTCTGTCAACTGGACATTTTAAAATACTGCCACCTGTCAAAACCCACAGAATGTATGTCACCAAGAGTGAAGAAAACCCTCTGGCCTGTGAGTGATCGTGCTGTGCAGACATAGATTCACTGATTGTATGAAATGTGCCACTCTGGTGTGGGATGCTAGCTGCGGGGAGCCTGCGTATGTTGAGGCAGAGGGTCTACAGGAACTCTCTGTACTTTCTGCTCAGCCTTGCTGTGAACCCAAAACTGCTTTGAAAACAAGTGTATTTAAAAGGCAGGGAGTCGGGAATACTGCCTCTTGAGGTTGCTGTGAGAATTGACTAAGATAATGTTGTCAACGCACCTGTGCAGTCTTTGGTGCACAGTGGGGTCCATGGTAGCTGAATGAGGGGATATCACCCTCCTGAGACCCCGGAGGAGGCTGAGGGCCGTGACAGATGCTCACCTCCAGCACATCTCATCTCCCACCGGGAGCCCTCAAGGGTGGGGCAGGTGAAAGAATCGAGGACCAGATGATCTTGCTAGTACTCGGGAGATAGGGCAGCAAAGGTGACTCGAGAGAGAATAGCAGGCACAGGATGTGTACAATCAGCCCGACCAGCCCCTCCCTCCCTCTCTAGCAGACAGATCTCTTCAGAGCCAACAGAAGGAAGGGGAGAGGACCTGGCTATTTGGCAAAAGTGCAAATCTGGCTGGGCTATGCCCCAGCTTGCAAGTCTTTGCTTGCTCCACAATGACCTCACCGGGCACACGGGCCTCTCCTCCTGCTGGGTGGACCCTGCAGCCATTACGGGTGCCATTCAGCTGAGCAGGAAGAGAACAGGCTGGTGTCTGCAGAGCTGCATTTCAGGCTCAATCCTGTGGCTGTGTGACTTTGAGAACATCTCTCTCCGCCCTGTGCCCCAGTTTCCCCAGGCTAGTTTTTCTCCCTTCCTTCTTTCACTGAATATGTCACTGAGTCCTATCCATGAACCAGATAATTCCTGGGGGTCTTTTCAATATGATGTGATTTTTAAAATAATGTATTTGAAATGCGTTGGAGAAATATGAAACATGCAGACACGAAACATACAGATAAACCGGAAATGTTTCCTTAATCACGGGAGACAGCACATTTCCTTATAAGCTCTGCTTTTCAAATGTACATTTCTGTGGACTTCGTGAACATGAATGCTGGCTTGAAAAGTGCCTGGGTAAATCTGAAGGGCTGTGATCTTGCCCTCAGAATCTGGTTGGTGTTGGTCAATCACCTGTCTCCTTGCAAAGGGAGGGCAGCATGAAGCTGGGACAAGCATGGATGCTTCCTGGACTGCAGTTCTTGAGTTCCCTTGAAGTTCCCTCCACAGCCATGCCTGTTCTTCCTGCCAGACCTGTCCCCTGGCCCAGAGCCTGTCCAGAAACCAGATCTCTGTGGGAGGCACAGGATGTGGAGGAACATGTCTGAGCTTTAACTTCAAACAGATATAATCTCAATCTTAGCTCTGCCATTGACTTGCTGTGTGACCTTGGGAAGTTATTTACCATCTCTGAACCTTGTCCTGTATCTATTTAGTGAGAAGAATAAATCTCTGCCTGACAGGGTCGTTGTAAGTATGATGTAAAATGACACAGGCCATGTCTCTGGCCACATACATAGCTGTACCACTTTATTTAATGAGATAGTAGGAATCTCATCCTTAAATGAGATTAAAGTGTTAGGTCAATGTCTAGGTAAGAACTCACCTCTAATGGCTACTATCATCATCACGTTGATCATTTTCATCACCATATCAGGCATTTTATTCCCTTCCCTGTGACCTCCAGGTGGCAGCGTGGGACCGTGGAGCCACAACCCTCCTCCTCAGGCTGTCACCTCAAGATCGTGAGCAGGCAGGACCCTTGGGTGACACTAACCTGAGCTGTCACCATGCTAGGCAAATAGGGAGCACTTAAACACCTTAGTTTCATCCTTACGACCTTCTGCAGGAAGTACAGTTATCCACGTGGTATATGAATGAAAGGTGGGCTGGGTGAGAGGAACCACTAGTGGGCATGGAGCCAGGAAGCAAACCCAGTCTCTGCTGCCTGCCAGCTGGGGCACTTGCCCACTGCGCTGGAGCCTCTGAGTGAGTTCCCATCTTACCTGGCAGGTAGGAAAATGATGCTAAGGAATGAGGGGACTAGTCCTGGGATAAGGCTCCTAGGAAGGGCTCCTTTCCACAAAGCCCAGTCTCCAGGAGTGGCCCGTTAGCCACTGCCCCAGCACTGGTGTGAGGCTCGGCCTGGGCTCTCTGGAGGGTCTTGGCAACCTCAGGGAAGCATCCCATGACGCGTCTCTTTCTGCCTTGCCCAAGGGGACCTCTTCTGAGCCCCAAGTAATCTTTGCTGCCAGGAGCCAAAGTGATTTGTGGAAACTTCCTCCAAATCCCCAGCTAATCCGCTTCTCTTAGTGAAGTCCTTTAGCAATCACATTTTCTGCTTGGTGGCCTCTAATCCTCTCATTCCCAAATGTCCCTGAGGAGGTACATGTGCAGATGTGCTGCCCTGCTGGGGCCTCTTGAGCTGGTCCAGGGCAGAGCAGATGTCTACGACCACCAGCTTGTCTCACTCAACTTCTATCTGCTTGCCTCCCTCCTAGGAGTCTCACTTTAAAGTTGGCCAGGGAGAAGCCTTAGGTCTACACCCAGTGGTCTCTGCATAGGGCTCACTGGCCATCAGCCGAGAAGCCCCAGCCCCCTGACCTCTCCATGCTGACTGACTCTCAGAGCGATACTCATCTTTGAAGTTAGGATCTCAGTTTCCTCCTCTCTTAAACAGCGATAACATTAGTCTTACCTCAAAGGCATGCAATGAGGAGTTACCAAGGTAATATATGCAATGAGCTTAAAGAAATCAGCGTTAGTTAGCTATGGCTACCTAGAGTATCCACCTGCCACCCCAACGCCTCAGTGACTCTGATCTCTCTCATCTCTAGAAGGGTGGACCCTGGGGGCCGGCAGCTGCTCACAAAGGCTGAGAGATGCACTGTGGGGCAGTTCTTCCGTAAGGCAAGCCCACCGTGGGCTTTGCAGGTTCTGGGGACTCCCTGTCCCTCAACAATCCTGGCTGGGGAGTGGTCCAGGAACCTGCAGCTATAAGAACGTGTGTGAACAGAGGAGAGATTCAAGATGTCAGGAGGGGCAGCACCTGCCTCTCAGCCAGAACAGAGAGGGCGGTCCCAGCAGCGCCCAGGCAGTGGGGGAAGTCACAGGCTCAGGTGGGCAGCAGGGCAGAAGCCGAAAGGCTGGGCCACACAACTCTGTGAGCTGGGATAATTTATTTAATCTTTGAGCACGGTGACAGTATTATTCTGTGACCCACAAATCAGCAGGGTTCCCACTGCCCCCAAGAATGAGATAAGATTGGCTCTGGCTGCCTGTGGGAGTTCAAGTTCAGGTCCCTCTCGGGGATTTATGCTGGTGCCCTGGCCTCCTGCCCCTGAGCTCTCTCCCCGTCCCCTCTGAACTCTGCAGCTGCTCTCTTATCTCTTCCTAGGTGTTGGCCTGATCATGGAATCCTGTTTCCTTTCCCTGTGGCCATGCTATACTGGGAAAACATGAGAACAAAACTCACCCTCTCCAGGATAGATGATTCCAGGTCTTCTCTGGGATCATGGCTTGCTTAAGCCAAAGCTCAGGACCTCATCCTGGTCATCAAGGAGCTGCCTCTCCTAGGGACACACAAATACATCCTTTTCCAGCTGCATTGGGAGATTGCATCCCAGAGATGGAAACCTGAGCCTGTGTGTCCTGGCAGCTCATGTGTCAGATACACAAGGCCATGGCTTTAATTTCCTCAGAAATGTGTCATGATGAATGTGACTGAAATCTTTCTCCTCTCTCATCCTTGAAATCCTTAGCACTCTATTCCCTGGATTTCCTCTAAGAAAACTGACATGCAGAGAGGCAAGGAATCAGGGTCCTGCTCCCTAATCAGCTATCAAAAGTCATTAAAACATGCATCGCATTCAATTGATAATTCTCTGTTTAAATATAACAGGAGCATTTTGCTCACAATAAGACTTTATGCAGAAACTCCAATACATATTTAAAAAGTGAAAACCGAACTGCTTGGCTGAATCTGGGAGAGGCCGAGGGATGAGAATGCCGGCTCCTGGGCTTCTCTCTCCCAAACCCCATGGGAATCTCTGAGGCACCCTGGGCTCTGGAGAACTGAAAGAGAAATAAAACTGTGTCTTTAGCCAATATAAAGTCATTCAGTTTAACTCTTAGTAAGATAAATGTAAATTAAAACTGCGCTGCGATACTATTTTTGCCCTACCAGATCGGCAAAGATCCAAAAGTTTGGGAATGTTGCATTTTGGCAACGATATAAGAAACAGGCATTCCCATGCATTTTAGGGGAGACTCTAAATCAGTGTAGTACCCGTAAAGGGCAATATGGCAATATACATAATACAAATATGCATATCCTTAGGCCTAGAAATGTCATGAGCAAGAATTTATGCTACAGATTATCTCTGCACATCAGGAAAGCAAGCTTATAATAATTGTTAACAATAACAAAGGCAGTAAACAACCTAAATGTCCATCAATGGGTAGTTAAATAAATAGTATGTGATTAAACTAATGTTGTGCCAAGGCATTGGAATATTACAGAGTCATTACAATTAGAAAATCCTTTGTGTTGATCAGGAAAGGTGTTTGAAACATATTGCTAAGCGAGTAAAAAAACCAGACAACAGAACAGCATGCAAAGTATGCTACCATTTGTGTAAAAATAAGTGGGGAAAGGATATGGAGATATTTTCTTGTAATTGCATACGATATTTGCGAGGATAATAAGAAACAAGTAACACTGGCTTCCTAGAACCAGGTGGCAGGAGAATAGGAATGGGATGGAGGCCTTTTATGGCCCACTCTTTTGAATGTTGAACCATGTAATTGTGCATCCTATTCAAAACTTAAATTTAAAAATGTATAAGAACAAACAACAAAAAGAAAATCATTGCATGAGATAAAACAAAGGTGTACATTATTCTTCTGCTTTAACTATACAAAGGGTAATCTGTACTCTCAAAGAATCCAAAAAGTAAAAATACAAATACCATTTTTAAAGATTACCCAACAAGTAAGCTCCAAGACTCTTAAACTCCAAAGCTGTGGATTTCTGGCTCCTGCTAGGGGTGTAGAAAGCTGCAAAGAGCATTGCTCTCATCCTTACCAAAAGAAAAAGCCAACAATCTGCAAAATGACTTTTCTTGATCTCATCAGAGAACTGGGATTGCAAGTCATAAACTAACCCAAAATGTAAGAAAGAACAGGCACCTCCAAAGGGAGACAGAACACAGGTACTTGCTTATGTGTCAGACTCCATATAAGCTGGAAAGAATTCAGCCAAACTTTCTAACAAATATGTGAGGGCTGTATAATTGTATAGCCCCCTTGGGAGCTGTAGACATAGCGGGAATACACACTCCATTGCAGTCTCTTCTCCATGGACCACACTGGATGCCCACAAGAAAGGAGGAGGGTGAGAGACATGAGCAGACCCCTTTCAGGGTTCAGGGGAACGGTGTTGCAGGAAAGCTCAAAGTTTCACACAGACCCTTATCCCTATATTCCCTATGGGGAAAAAAAAAACTATTAGAGAAAAGACAGCAAACTTTGTTGTCCTTAGGGAACAGGTGAAAATCTATCACAGCTGGGAGAAGAGAAGAGTTAAAAACCCTCTGCTCTGGGTAAGGGGAAAAAATATGAGCAGACCAGTAGAGTCTCCTGCATAGAGGGAAGGGACAGGATCACTGAACTATCTCTGCCCTTAAGACACAGGGCCATAGCTTCTGCCTAAGACTGAAGCTGAAGCAGAATAGCAGACAATGCCCCTCAACCCTGCCCTGTTCTCCAACTTCAGGCTAAAAGGGTTAAGTAACAAGTAACAGCAATCTGTTGCTAGAGGAGGACCAAGAGCATGGAGAGAAATTTTCTTGAAGGTGTGGCACAAAGCAAAGTCCTGAAGCTGACGGTGGAACAGACATTACGCAACACCCTCTGGCAAACCGGCTACCACCCTAAACACAACACACTTCGAGAGAAATTTAAAGCCTGTGGTGCACTGACAGTAGCCATAATAACAGTAAAACCCAAACACAGCTCAACTCCTGACTAGCTTGCTCAAACCTCCATAAGAAAGGCCCAGTAAAAGACAAAGCATGCCCATTTCCAGCCATAAATACTATTTACCTCGGTCTGTATACTGTTCTACACAATATATCTTTCAACAAAGAAATCACAAAGAACACAGAGAAGCAAGAAAAAATACCCTATAAAGAGATAAGACAATCAACAGAACTAGATTCAAACATGCTAAAGATGTTGAAATTATCACACAAAAAACATAAAATAACCCCAGCTAATATGTTAAAAGTTTTAGTGAAAAGGTGGGCAACATGTATAGTCGAGTAGATAATTCCAGCAAACAGAGCAAAACTAGAAAGGAAAAACAAATGGAAATGCTAGAAATGGAAAACAAGGAGTTGGAGAATGCTATTAAAAGTTTCATCAGTTGAGTTGACACAGCTAAGAAAAGCAACAGTGGATTAGAAGTCAGGTCAATAGAAATTACTCAAACAGAAACACAAAGAGAAAAACAAGTGAAAAATGGAACAGAATTGAAGACCTATGGGACAATATGAAACAGTCTAACATGGATAGAACTGAAGGTGAAGAGAGAGAGAACAGGGCAGAAACAGTATTTGTAAGGATGGTTGCTCAGAGTTTATAAAAATAATAATAGACACCAAAACAGATTCATTAACCTAAGAACAGCAAACAGGATAGAAGAAAAATAAGAGAAAGAAGGAAGTGAAAGGGTAACAGGAGGAAGAAGAGGAGTAAACCTAAACATATTATATTCAAACAGCTGAAATCTAAGAACAAAGAGAAAATTTTGAAGGTAGCCAGGGAAAAATGACACATAACATAGAGAAACACAGGAGAGAGTATAGCAGACTTTTTTTCAGAAATTATGCAAGCCAGAGGACAACTGAATGACATCTTTAAAGTGCTGAAAAGAAAAAAGAGAAAAAAGACTTTAACTCGGAATCTATTCCCACTGAAGGTATCTTTCCACTATAAAAGAGCAATAAAAAATTTCAGGAAAATAAAAACAGCAAATCCATTGCCAGCAGGCCAAAGCTACAAGAACTATCAAAAAAATTTCTTTAGAAGAAAGTATATGATCGTAAACAGAAACCAGTATCTACAAAAAGAAATAAAGAGCATTGGAAATGGCATATATGAAAATAAATTTTCAGTTGCTCCACAAGATAATTGACTGCCTGAAGCAAAATGCTTGTAATATCTTGGGTATTTATAGCACTTACAAAAGAAAAATGTAAGGCAACAATGGCACAAAGGATGGGTGAGAGAAATCAGGAATATATTGCTGCAAGACCCTTACTGCACAAATGAAGCAATATGATAGTATTTCAAGTTAGGCTGTGATTAATATTTATATTATAAGTCTTAGGAAAACCACTAAAATAAATTTAAAATGAAATAAAAATAACCCAATAATTGATATAAACTATAATAAGTAATATTTAATCTGAAAAAAGAAAAATTTGAAAAAATGAAATAGAAAAAAGCAAGACTGTAGATTTCAATCCAAACATATCGGTAATTACATTAAATGTAAATTGTTTAAATATACTGTTATAGACTGAATTGCATCTCCCTAAAGTCCATTCATTGAAGCCCTAACCACTAGTACCCTAGAATGTGACTATATGTGGAAATAGAGCCTTTAAAGAGGTAGTTAAGGTTGAATGAGATTCTAAGAATACAGCCCAGTCAATTATAACTGGTATTCTTATAAGAAAAGAGATGCCAGAGATATGCACACACAGAGAAAAGGCCACATGAGGACACCGGGAGGAGGCAGCCACCTGCAAGCCAAGGAGAAAGGCTTCTGCAGGAACCAACACTACTCTCACCTTCATCCTGGACTCCCAACCTCTAGAACCGTCATCAAATACATTTCTCTTGGTTAGACCACCCAGTCCCTGATATTTTGTTATGGCAGCCCTAGCGAACTAATGCATACACAAATTAAAAGGTGCAATTGTCAGACTATTTTTTTAAAGACAAAATTATATTCTGTCTCTTATTACATAGTTAGGATAAAGCTAAAATAATGGGAAAAGATATATAATGCAAGCATTATTTAAAAAGAAGCTGGAGTGGCCACATTAGTATTACACAAAATAGACTTCAGAACAAGAAATATTACTAGTCATAGAGGTGGCTAGTATATAATGATTATAGGTTTATTCCACTGAAAGACAGGATAATCCTAAATATCGGTATACCCAAAATGAGAGCTGAAAAATATATGAGGCAAAAAAATGATGTAACTGAAAGGAGAAATAGGCAAATCCACGTTGTACTTGGAAACTACAATGCTCCTCTGTAAACAACCAGTGAAAGAAGCAGTCAGAAAAATCTCTAAGGGTATAGAAGATCCAAACAATACTGTCAGTTAACTTGATCTAATTGATATTTGTAGAATAGTTCACACAACAACAGCAAAATACTCATTTAAGAACACACGGAATAGTCACCAAAACAGACCATATTCAGGGTCAGTTTTAAAACTTACATATTTAAAGGAATTTAAATAATAGAAAATAAGTTATCTGATCACAGCAGAATTAAACTAGAAATCAAAACCAAGGCCATGTACAGTGGCTCACACCTGTAATCCCAACACTTTGGGAGGCTGAGGCAGGTGGATCACCTGAGGTCAAGAGTTTGAGACCAGCCTGGCCAACATGGAGAAACCCTGTCTCTACTAAACATACAAAAAAAAAAAAAAAAAAAAAAAATTAGCCGGCCATGGTGGCGCATGCCTGTAATCCCAGCTATTCGGGAAGCTGAAGATGGAGAATCTCTTGGAACTGAGAGGTGGAGGTTGCAGTGAGCCAAGAATGCACCATTGCACTACAGCCTGGGTGACTGAGCGAGAGTCTGACTCAAAAAAAAACGAGACGATATCTGGAAAATCCTCAATTTTAAAACACTCTTCTACATAATCTATGGGTCAAAAGGAAGTAACAGAAAATAAGAAAATAATTTGAACTGAATGAAAAAAAAACATATCAAGCAATCAAACATTATGTGATGCATTTCAGTCAGTTCTTTGAGGGAAAATGTACAGCATTAAATACTTACATTAGGAAAGAATAAAGTTATAAAATAATGATGAGGCTTCCACCTTATGAAACTAGAGTAGAAAAATTAAACTCAAGACAGTCAGAGGAAAGAAAATAATATAAGAAAGACTAGAAATAAATGAAATTGGGCTGGGCATGGTAGCTCACACATGTAATCCCAGCACCCTGGGAGGCCAAGGCAGGTAAATCACCTCAGGTCAGGAGTTTGAGACCAGCCTGGCCTAACACAGTGAAACCCCATCTCTACTAAAAATACAAAAGGTAGCTGGGCATGGTGGCATGCACTGTAATCCCAGCTACCTGGAGGCTGAGGCAGGAGAATCACTTGAACCCAGGAGGTGGAGGTTGCAGTGAACCAAGATTGTGCCACTGTACTCCAGCCTGGGCAACAAGAGCAAAACTCTGTCTCAAAAAATGAAATAAAAATAAAAAATATAAATAAATGAAATTGAGGACAGAAAAATAACAGAAAAAAGTCAATAAAATAAAAAGCTGGCTCTTTGGAAAAACATGAATAAAATCAATTCTAAGCTAGACTGAAAAAGAACACCAAATCACCAAATGCATGAAATATTTGTTTTAAATTCCACAATATGTGCATTATCTATATTTTGAAATAATAAACCACTGATGAAAGACATCAGAGGGGGCCCAATATTAACATGTAAGTTCACTCCAAACTGATTTATAGATTTGATTCAATTCCACTAAAACTCCCTACAAAATTTTTTCTAGAAATTGATGATCTGAGGCTAAAATGTATATGGAAAGGCAAAGGAACTTGAATAGCCAAAACAATTTGGGAGGGAAAAAAAAAGCAAAGTTGGAGGAACCATACTATGTGATTTCAGGATATATTTATCATAAAACTACAGTAATGAGATCAGTGTATGATTTTGGAGGGGAAAAGAAAAAAAATAAATATGTCAGTGGTACAGAATATAGAGTCCAGAAATAGATACACACATATAGTCAACTAATTTTTTGCACAAATACAAAGGAAATTCAGTAGAGAAAGGATACTTTTTCACAAATGGTGCTGAAACAGCTAAATATGCATCTGCAAAAAAGTAAATCTCCAATCCGTACTTCCCACTCCTATGTAAAAATTACCTCAAAATGGATCATAAACCTTAATGTAAAGTTATAAAACTTCTGGAAGGAACGCAGAAGAAAATCTTTGTGACTTTGGGCTCGGCAAAAATGTCCTCAACTCAGTACTAGAAGCATGATCCAGAAAAGAAAAAAACTGATAAGTTGATTTCATCAAAATTTTAATAACTTCTGTTGCTTGAAAGACACTGATAAGAGAATGAAAAGACCAACCACGGACTGGCAGAAAACATTTGCACATCATATATCCAAGAAAGGGTTCGTACCCAGAATATTAAAATAACCCCCAAAATTCAATAGTAAGTAAATAAGAAACCTAAATTTTAAAAAGGGAGGGCAAATACTTGTAACAAAATAGATTTGTAGATGGCAAATAACTACTTGAAAAGGTGTGCAGTCCTTGAAAAGGTGTGAAGAAATGGCTCAGACCTGTAATACCAACACTTACGGAGGCCAAGGCGGGCAGATGGCCGAAATCAAGAATTTGAGACAAGCCTGGCTAACGTGGTGAAACCCCACTTCTACTAAAAATACAAAAATTAGCTGGGCATGGTGATGCACCCCTGTAATTCCAGCTCCTCAGGAGGCTGAGGTAGGAGAATGCTTGAACCCAGGAGTCGGAGGTTGCAGTGAGCCAAGATCGAGCCACTGCACTCCAGCCTGGGCGACAGAGCAAGACTCTGTGTCCAAAAAAAAAAAAAAGGAAAATAAAAGGTGTGCAGCATCATTAATCATTAGGGAAATGCAATTAAAACCATAACGAGATACAATTAAAATTGTTAAAATAAAATAAAATAACCTGACAATACCAAGTGCTGATGAGGATGGGAAACAGTTGGAGTATTTATTCAGTGCTGGTGGGAATGAAAAAGGGCACAGCCACACTGGAAAAGAGTTAACTTAAACAGACATCTAACACACAGCCCAGTTATTCTATTCCTAGGATTTATCTTAGGGGAAAACAGGTTCACGTAGAAATCTGTGTGTTTATTGCAATCATTCTCATAATGGCCCCAAACTGGAAACAACCCAGATGTCCCTCAACTGGGCAACTGATAAACTAGTACGTTCATGGAGTACTATTTGGCAATAAAAAGGAGTGAACTCCTGACATACGCTGCTACAGGGATGAATCTCAAAAGCATTATTATGCTAAGTGAAAAAAGCCAGACTCAAAAGGTAAAATACTGCATGCTTCCATTCATAGGACATTCTGGAAAAGGCAAAACTATAGGAGCAAAAAACAGGTTAAGTGATTGCCAGTAGGCAGATGCATAGAGATCAATACAGAGCAGATGGGGGAAGTTTTTAGAATCTTGGGACCATTTGGTTTATATCTTGATTGTGGTGTGGGTTACACAAATGTATTTCTTTGTCAAAACTCATAGTACTATATACTAAAAAGGATGAATTACTCTATGTAAATTATACTTTAATTGTTAAGAAACAGTGGGTGGAGAGAATGACTATACTATACTACTTATGTTCCAGAACATCCCCATGGCCACGTAGCTTATAGGGGATATAACCAGGATTCCACTTGTCTATTATTTTTCAAAGCCCATGTTCTTTCCACAGAAGACTTCTGCCTTTTCTTGGAGAAAAATAAAACAGCACTTGTATTGTGCTTTACAGTTTAGAAAGTACTTTTTAAAAGTCCTTTTCCACGCCTCAGCTCATTCAGTCCTCACAAAGCTCTCTGCAGTAGTATCACCACTCTCCTGTAACAGATGAAGAAATTGAGGATCAGAGAGGTTTGATGAGCTGCGCACAGTCCCCCAGCTAGTCAGCGACAGGCCCAGAGCTTCTGACTCTAGTGATGGTCCTGCCCCCCATAGCTGTAAACCTTGGTATGGAGGGTGCTGTCCCCAGGGACTCCCATGCTGTCTGGCTTCCTCTGTGACCTGGTGGCCCCTCCAGGAAGGGTTCCCACCCCAAACTCAGGCAAGAATTTACCCACTCATCCATGCACTAAGTCACATCCTGTTCTCCAAGAGCTCCTGGAGCTGCTGTCTTGGGAGGGGCAGCTCAGGGCTCTGCAGCCCCCAGCACAGCCCGAGTTCCACTAGGAAACCACCTTAGGGATGAGTCCTTTAGGTCAACTCTTGCCCGCTTTCTACCAGATCCCCCTGTCTCTCCCTTTCCCAACCCCTGGTTCTTGAGTCTGTAAGACACCTTCTGCTGATGTTCTCTGGGTCTCAAATTTGGTCTCTTCTTTAGGCACGCAGTTGTGCGCACACCCCACCCATTTTTCTCTCTCCCTTCAATTCTTTGATACCTGAACCCAGCATCTGTCTATGACTCAGCTAAAGAGACCGGGAGCCAAGTGCTTCCCCACCTCTCCCTTTCTGATTTACTGCCTGAATACCTTTGCAGCTCTGACAGTCCCAGTGCCCAGAACACACATGGGGCACCTGCTCACGCGGAGGTTCCAGGTGACCAAATGTCTCCCGTACAGGGAAGCACTCAAGAAGCCATGTCTCCCTGTTATAGAGAAGTAAAAGCTCAGCACAGGAGGCCAGCCCCATAGAAATGTACTTACCAGGTGTGCTGGTTGGTAACAGGTAATTGGAGTTTAAGAATACTTGACTTAGTTCCAAGGGGTACAATAAAATCATGTAATCCCAGGGAGGCATAGTGGTCATAGCACTGTGTACCAGCTGAGCATCAGTTCCACTTAGACTAACATGCAACTGATCCTTCAACAGCCCACAGAGGTAGACATTGCCATCCCTTGTACAGCTGGAGAGACTCAGGACAGGAATGAGTCAGTGATTTATCCGGGGTCTCATAGTCATGGCAGAGCTGGGCTTTGTTTCTTCCAACTGTCAAGGGAATAGGTTCTACTGGCATGCTGGCCCAACCTTGCCTGTCAGCAGAAGGTCCAATCAGTTGTGATTATGGAAGGGCAACTCCTGGGTCCTAACCCCTGTGAGAACAGAGAGCTGTCAGATAGCCGCAGACCCTCCATGAAGGAGCAGGGGCTAGGGGTCATTTTGCAGTTCTGAGCTCCTCATCTCTAGTGGAGCGCCCTTCCAGTGCCCCAAGGCAAGGCTCAGCATCAGTTCCTCCAGCTCAGCTGTTGGCTGGGACACCTCTCTTACCTGGGCAAGTAGTATCACCCTTTGCTCTGGACTCCAGGCTTCTTAACATCTGTATTCATCAGCTCGAGATGCCATAACAAAATACCGTAGTCTAAGTGGCTTATTTCTCACAGCTCTGGAGGCTGGAAGTCCAGGATCAAGGGACCAGCACTGTCAGGTTCTGGTGAGGGCTCTCTTCCTGGCTTGCAGGCGGCCACCTTCTTGCTGTATCTGAAAGACAGAGACAGAGAAAGAGACAGAGACAGAGAGGAGAGAGAGAGATAGAGAGAGAGAGACAGCAACAGAGACAGAGACAGAGAGAGAGAGACTGATTCCATTGTTTTGTATCTTGTTATCAGGGCACTAATCCCATCAGGACCCCATCCTTAGGTCCTCATTTAACATTAGTTACTTCCTTAGAGGCCTCATGTGCTGGGAGTTAGGGCTTCAACATGAATTGTAGGGGAACACAAAAATTCAGCTCATAACATCTTTTGGAGTCAGACTTGGGTTCAGTTTTAACCTCTACCCCTCTCTAGGTCTGTACCTTGGAAAAGTTCATGCCTCTTACATTACTTTCCTGTTGTTGCTGAAACAATTTATCACAAACTGAGTAGCTTAAAAATGACAAATATGTATGATCTCACAGTTCTAGAGGTCAGACATCGAAATCAGCCTCACTGGGGGAAAGCCAAGGTGGCGGCCGGGCTGTGTCCTTCTGGCTCTAGCTAGGGGTGTCGTCACTTCCCTGCCTTTTGCAGCTTCTAGAGGCTGCCGTGTTCCTCAGCCCATGGCACCACATCACACGGACAGCAGCTTCTATGGACACGTCCACTCTCTGACTCTGACCCTCTGCTTCCCTCTTGTAAGGACCCTTGTGATTCCATTGAGCCCACCCAGATAATCAGGGTAATCTCCCCATCTCAAGGTCCGTAACCTGATCATATCTGCAAAGTTCCCTTTGCCATGTAAGAATACCAATCCACAGGCTTTACAGATGGTGATGTGGACTTCCGATTTACTTTGGGCTTTGCGGGCTGAGGGTTTCCTGAAGTGGCCCAGCCTGGGGCCTCTCCATCCTGCATTTATTAAGCTGGCCTGGATCATCCTGAAATCTAAAGCAAGGTTCACTTTAGATTCAATTTGAGTTGCCGCCTCACCAGCTGTCTGGTCCCGTTTTTCCCTTGGGCTGAAGCTACATGGAGAATAGGACACTCCGATTGAGCCCCTGCAGGCAGGAAAGCCACACAGGTAGAGTGACCACACACTTTCCTACCTACGGCCATCTCATGCCCAGCATCCCGCCTCCTCTGTCACAACTCCTTCCAGGTTCACTTGCTTTAGATTTCTCTTACACAAGCCTCCCTGCTTGGTGCCTCAGCATTGGGTCAGCTACAGTTCTGCCCTCTGGGCATCACTGGAGACACAGAGCAATGGCTCCTGCTGACCAGCCCTGGCTGGTACCTCCTGGGGTTCTCTCTTGCCTCTCCATGTGGTTGCAGACCAGGCATGTTCCCACTGAAGCTGGGACTGAGCAACACCCAACCTTATTCTCAACTTCTCTCAGCCTCTGGACTGAGGCCGACCCTGAAGTCCCAAGTCCAGTTCCCAGCCACACCTGCCCCACACCTGAGGCCTGAACCAGGAGGGCCCGGGGCCCATGGCAGAGGGTCAGGAATAAAAGTCCTGCAGGCCCAGGGCCATGTGGTGTAGGAGGGGAGACTAGGGACGGGGGTGGGGTTGTCTCCCTCTTCATGGTTCTTCCCCCTGTGGGCAGCCCCCACCCCCAACTTCAGAAACCCAGCATCTTCACGCCTCCCATCCTGAGAGCAGATGTGGCTCCCTCAGCTTGGAGCTGCCTCAGGCTCTGGGCCTTGCCTCCAGATCTAGGCCACAAGCCTCCCATTGCAGGGAGTGGGGAAGGGGTTCAGGGCCATGGACTCACCGGAGGGGTAGGGAGGGGCCGCTGGTCCTGAAGCCGGCCTCCCACGCAGAGCTGGTGAGGGCAGCTGGGGTGACATCCCCAGACTAGAGCCAGACAAAGCCCCTGTTCAAGGCTGGAGCTCCCGGGGATTTCATGAGGCCTCTGAATGGGGCTGTCAGTGCCAGGGTGACGGGTCAGCCTCTGTGAAGAAAGTCCGTTGCTCTCCAGATCTCCAGATCCCCCAGTTTGACCTGGGCCTCTGTTGCCTTCAGCACTGGAGGGCGCGGGGGTCTGAGAGAGCCTCCCTTCCTCCACAGTTTGAGTTGCCACCTCACCAGCTGTCTGGTCCCGTTTTTCCCTTGGGCTGAAGCTACATGGAGAATAGGACACTCCGATTGAGCCCCTGCAGGCAGGAAAGCCACACAGGTAGAGTGACCACACACATTACTACCTACGACCATCTCATGCCCAGCATCCCGCCTCCTCTGTCACAACTCCTTCCATTTCCCATGAGTTCCAGCCATAACTGACCAGTGGCCACACCCTCAATAAAGCACCTTCGTGCCTCTGGAAATGCGCCTCTGTGCCTCTGGAAATGCTTCTCCGGGCCTCTGGAATTGCACCTCCATACCTCTTGAAATGCGCCTCCAGGCGTCTGGGCCTTTGCACATGCTCCGCCTCTGCTTCCCCCGTCTTTCCTCTGCTCCTCTCCATCAGGGCGCCTGGTCATCCTTCAAGCCCAACTCAAAAAGCAGCTTCTCTGTGATGCCCCCACTTGCACCCCCAGTGTGATTATTGCTCCTTCCTCAGTGTCCCCAAAGGGTGTGTGCAGCTCTTCCCTGACATGCAGGACCCTGGCAGAAGCGTGGTCTCTTGTGCCTGCCTCCCCCCGGGATGGTGAGCATCATGAGGGTGGAGAGCAGGTCTTATTTTTGGAAACCCAGGGAGAGACTGGCAGGTCTTCATTTTGGAACCCCAAGGCCTGCCACAAAGTTGGAATAAAGGAGGTGTTCAGGAGAGTTCACTGCCTTTATGAGGCACCAGCTGTTTGCAATGCACTGCCCAAAGCATTCACATTCTGGTGTTTTAGCAACTCTGTAAACCAGGTGGAGAAACAAGACACTCACCCTGCCTGGCAGGCGAGGCTCCCACTAACCTGAACCAGTTAACAAGCAAGATTCAAAGGCACAGAAGAGCAATGAATGCAAGTGTAGTTTATACCGCAGGCCTCCAAAGTGGGGCTTGCCCGCCAAATTCACTTGTTCCCAAGGCAGGATCAACATGTGGATCCTCTCTTTAGATTTATTTGTATCCTTTTACTTTTCCATCCTTTTCTCTTTTAAAAGTTTTAATGTGTATAATACACAGATCTGTATGGTAATTTATGTCATATAATTTCTAAATGAATACAATATACATTTAACAGGGAACATGCTGAAAGATGTTTTATTCCTATGACTATTGGAATAAAATGGGTTTAAACTGTGCTAGGTGAGAGCTCTGTAGTGGGGGGAGCATCAGAAATGCTTCCTGGTGATGTGGACGCCTCCCAGCCCCATTCCCCCCTCATTAGGGACATGTTCCCTGAGGGTCTGACTTCCTGCCCAGAGGACAGACCCTTTCCATCCACCACCTGTGGCTCAACCCCTGCCACCTGGTGCCATCATCTTTCCAAGCCAGGGCAGGGATGCAGGGACAGCTTCTCCTGGACAGGGCACTTGGCCCTGCCTCCTCCCGGGGCCTCACTCTGCCTGCAGGAAGCAGGGGTGGCTGGAGTGGGTCTCTGCCGAAGCCAACCTGGGAGAACAGTTCTGATGTGGGGAATGTGGATGGAATGATTTTCTTCAGATTCCCCAACAAAAATAACTTGGAATTTATGTCCTTGGACATGCTGTTCCATGTTTCTGCTCAAATTCCTCCCACTGCTGCCTAGGAGCCTTTAGATTTGCAAACAGTCTGGTCTTGGCATTTGGAGGTCAGAGCCATCCATCACCACCGGGCATTTTATTTTAACAGGGATTCTTTTAGTCCCCACTGAGCACCAGGCCTGAGGTTAGGCCTTGGTGATTCCTGATGAACTCAGTACAGAAGGGGAGAGGGGCAGGGGCCTCTTTTTTGTGACTTTGTTGTCATCTTTGTGCTGGGCACTTAGTAACAGATGAAGGGCTCTGCAGACCTGTGAGGGACGGATGATCATTCCCATTTCACCAATGAGGAAATCAGGATCTGGCAGGCCGAATGTCTGTCCTCTCCCCACCCCATCACCAGGAAGGATGAGGGATCCCACCCGAGAGGCTCTGAGGCTCAGACTGGTCAGGCCAGAGGAGAGGCGAGAAAGGCTGATACTGGGCCCTGGTCCTGACCCACTGGCACCGGCTTCCAGCTCCTTACCTGGCGATGAGGCAGGAGGGTCGCATGTGCCCTGAGGTCCCTGCCAGCCCTGAATTTCTTGGCTGTGTCTGGGCTCATCCAACCTACCCTGCCTTCTCCATCTTCCAGTTGGAGCCAAGAGCCCTTCAAACAATGGGCCACCCGACAGGGGACCTGGCAGCACTGTGGGGTTTCTGAGAAATTGCAAACAATGGCATCAGGCAGTTTCCGTCCTGAGAAGTAGGGGAGGCACATGAGCCTTGGTCTCCTCTGTGCCATTCCATCATAGGTGCAGGGAAAAAGTGTCACCCTTTCCTTGGTCTCATGGCGTCTGTGGCATTCTGTAAATGAGTCTGAAAACAAATCACCGGGGGGAGGGAAAAATAAGCCGCTTACACTTAAAATGGCTCTCTGGAGCTCTGCCAGCCACCTCCTCCCAGGCCTTTGCAACAGAGACACCCTCCTATGTTGACAGGGCAGGCCACCCTAAGAATCCTACAGATTCTCTCTTGGGGGTGAGCTCGCAGCACTGCCATGAGGACAGGCTAGGTCAGGAGCCAGCAGTCTGTTCTGATGAACTCCTGCGGACCCAGGATAGAAAGGCCACAGGCTCCCTTTGCAGCTTTCCCTGGCAGAGGGACAGGTTGAGGGACAGGCTCCAGGCCAGAGGCACTCGGCTAGGATCCAGGGAGAAAAGCTGTGCAGACATATTTCCCTCTCTAGTCACCAGGACTGAGAGCAGGGAACCAGCGAAGCCCATGGTGCCAGCTGTGCCTGAAGCAAATACTAACAACAGCTGTAATTAGCAGTAATGACCCGAATGGCTAGCATACTGTGCTGACGGATTTACAACAGAGGCAGCGGTGGGGCCTGGAGAGAATTAGACGGGTCTGTGACCTTAAATAGGGAAAGAATTTACATCCTTATTTTCACTAACCTTTCACTGAAATTCAGCATCTCCTGCTCTTCTGAATGTAGTCGACAGGCCTCAGATATTTTAGCAGCATCTGCAACTTGCCAGTAGAAATCAAAGTTAGCTTTTATATCACAGTGCACTTGTTAACGATATCTGAAATGATTGTTTAAGCTAATCACTGCTTCCGAATTATGGGGGTTGCCAGATCTGTCACTAGATCTTGTTTATCGTGTTAAGAAGAATCTGTGATGTGATATCAGAAATTTGAGCTTTTATAAAAATATCGTGATAACTGTGTTTCAGTGTAATTGGTGTGATCATCCTATGTCTTCTGTTTCATGCATTTAAAAATACAGCTCTGAGGAGGGATTCATAAGCTCCACCAGGCTGCCTTAGCAAGGAGGAGAGGGGCTGCTTTACTGGCATAACCTTGAACAATGCTCCCAACCAGCCAGTGTGGTGGGGGCAGGGCTGGAAGGACCTAGGTTAGCCTGCATACACTTTGTGGGTGCAGGTCCCTTTGTTCAAACAAGAAGCTTTTCAGGGACCGGGCATCGTGTCTCATGCCTGTAATCCCAGCACTTTGGAAGGCTGGGGCAGGCGGATCACTTGAGGTCAGGAGTTCGAGAAGAGCCTGGTCAACATGGTGAAACTCCATCTCTACCAAAAGTACAAAAAAGTGCTGGGCCTGGTGGTGCACGCCTGTAGTTCCAGCTACTCAGGTGGCTGAGGAAGGAGAATCACTTGAACCCAGGAGGCAGAGGTTGCAGTGAGCCAAGATCGCATCACTGCACTACAGCCTGGTTAACAGAGCAAGGCTTTGTCTCCGAAAAAAAAAAAAGAAAGAAAAGTCAGAAAAGGCAGCATCATCTTTGCCCTCATTGCAGTTCTGTGGCTTCAGCCCACTGCTTCAGCCATCTGTTGTCTCCTGGCTGCCCACCCACTGACAGTGCTGCCCTCTCGAGCCCTACAGGCCAGCCTAGTGCCATCTCCTATCTCAGTCACTTTGGAGCTCAGCATAGAATAAACAAATTTGGTAGCTTATTTTTTAATACATAGGAAACATTTACTTTTGTGGCCCTGTGAAGACTGATAAGAGTAAGCCCTTCTCAAGATGATCAACAAAGACCAAGAACTATTCCTAAGTCAAATTTTGAAATTTGTCTCTTGATCCTCTATTACAATTTTTTCCTTTTCCTTCACAATTTTTTAAAAATCATTTTCCTGCTAGGCTCGGTGGCTCATGCCTGTAATCCCAGCACTTTGGGAGGCCAAGCCAGGTGGATCACAAGGTCAGGAGTTGAAGACAAGCCTGACCAACATGGTGAAACCCTATTTCTACTAAAAACACAAAAATTAGCTGTGCGTGGTGGCTTGTGCCTGTAATGCCAGCTACTCAGGAGGCTGAGGCAGGAGAATCGCTTGAACCTGGGAGGCAGAGGTTGCAGTGAGCTGAGATTGCAACACTGCACTCTACCTGAACGATAGAGTGAGACTCCGTCTCAAAAACAACAACAAAATTTCCTCAACAGGAAATTCTTTCCTTGATCCTAACAGCTGAAATATGTGAGCCATTAATAACCATAAGTGATAATGAGTGTAGGTATTCCTAATCTTAAATTCTACTTGATATATATGGTATGTTTATTACCGATATATTTATTGTAGCATTTTCTAAAATGTTGCCAGAAGTGTAAAAAAATTTTACTTTTTACAAAATTTCACTTTTGCTTTAATTTCCCAAAAAGAGGTGCTCCCTTAAGAATGGGAAACTAGAAAAAAACTTCACTAATAAATAAAATATTTCGTTTTCTCTTCACATTCTCTGGTTTTCTAGTTTCAATAAAGTTATTAAACATAATATTAAGACATCTGCCAAAGTGCCTCATTTATTCCTAAGAAATGTATTATTTACTGAAACATCTAAGTGTTTCTATAAATAACATAAACTCAGTAAATATCTGTTGTAATAAATAATATAAACAAAACAATGATATTTATTATTCCAAACTGCATTAACTAGCTGTCCCAAAAGATACCCTCTAGTGTCTGTTTAAGGAATCCGCAGCACTGGTTCACAGATATTACTAAACATTAAAGAATTGGGATGTTAACCATGTAGAAACTTGTAAAGCTTTTGATTCAAAGCTATTTCTTACAAATTTAAAGAGCTAATTTCAACAATATTGTCATCAAAATATCAAAAGCTGTAATGGAATTCTTCAAAATAAACTAATAGCTGCTCACTTTTTTTTTCTTAAGCTATATCACAAAAATAATTTCAAGATAATTTTCCAGATTCAAAAAAACAATGGTTAGAATTGTTTTTTTTAAAAGGCTTGGGAAATAATGAGTTATAAAAATACCTATCTGGGAATATTTCAACTCCTTAGGTGACATTCTCAAACCTTTTATAAATTGGTTTCTGCCTATTCTTCCAGAATTATCTACTTACACTCTTTCCCCTTGTAATATTCCAAAATGTACTGAACTACTTATAATTCACTAACTGCACTTTACAGTCTTAGAGTCAAAGCACTTTCAGTTGCCTTCTCTACCTAAAAGGAATGTCCTTTCCAAGACAGATTGCCTACTAATTTCTATGGCTGCCAATTTGAAGTAAAATGCCTATTTGGTATCTTTGCTACCAACCACAGACAAACAAATGTATGAGTCTATGCCATCATGTATTCATGTTTTTGCCAGGTTTTAGCTTACTCCATCATGGCAATTGCAACATTATGTTTAATTGCTGGCCTACCTGTGTCTTCATTAGACAACAAGCCACTTACCAGTAGAGATGATAGTTTTTCCTCTTGGTAGACCTTTATTTAGGTAATTAATAAATATATATTGAATAGATGAATCATGATTAATGAATGAGATAACATGTTTAGCAGGTAAAGCACAGTTTACACTCAAATAGTTGATAATTAAATAGAGTTGTATATCACATATTAATTGATGCTCAAATGTTCACTGTGTTTTCAATATTTAGCAAATAATTTATTATTCACTCAACTAATATTCATTAAATTATCATATACCAAGTAGTGCTCTGGACAATGGAGAATAAAATGATAATGAAGGATTAGCCTTTTTCTATTGTGAAGCCTATGTTGCAGTAGGAAAGACAGACAATAAATAAGTAAACAATAAATTAAAAAGAACACATTAAATAATAGGAAGTCAATTAAACTGAAAATAAGTAATAGTAACTAGGGTAACTAATTTTATTCGGATGCTCTGAGAAATTCTCACAGGAGGTAACACTGAGATGAACCTGATTGGAAAAAGGAGCCAAGCATTTGAAGACATGATGGGTTATCTAATAATTGGAAAGTTAAAGAGGCTTTGGGTCAAGAATAAGCTTGCTACAACTGAAAAGCAGAAAAGGAAAGTGAAGGAAGGAAAAGCATGGTAGGATAGACATGAGGTGCGAGAGATACAGGCAGAAGACAAATAATTTAGGGCCTTTTAGAATATGCTGGAGTTTTTGTACTTTTCTTTCTCACTAAGTGCAGGTGGAAGCCACTGGAGGATTTTTATTCAGGGAGTGACATGGTTTTAATCACATTTTAAAATTATTACTCTGGCTGCAGAGCATAGATTATGTGAAAAAAGGAGTGATTAGTTAAAAAAAATACATTGCAGAAAGCAAGGTGGATAATTATAGTTGCTTGGGCTAAAGGACTCAGGGTGAAAGAAAAACAAATATTTTGGAGGCACAGCTGATAGTACTTGCTGATTGCTTTCATGTGGTAGATGAGAATTTTTAAATTTTTTTTTTTTTTGCCTTTTTAAGAGTGTGTGTGTGTGTGTTTCTTTGCTTGTTTTGAGCTTGAGCATCTGGGTGGAATAGATAATCAAGTAGGAACAGGTTTGGTTGTAATATCAAGATTACAGTTTTGATCATAACTAATGTGAGTTGGCCTACTGGAATTCAAGTAGCTATGTCAAGTAGGTCACTGAGGAAAGATTCAGAACTAGAGATATACACCTGTGAGTCTTTAAATATAGGTGATATTTAGAGAATTAGAAAAGACTTTTTTCAAGAAAGAATATAGGTCAGAAAGAGTATAAAATTTAAGACTAAGCCTAGGATCCTAGAATTCAAGGGTCAGCAGAAGAGGAGAATCCAGCAGGGGGGACTGAGCTAAACTACTTAGTAGATAGGAGGGAAACCAGGAGAGTACAGAGTTCTGAAAAGGAGAAAAAAATTCAATAAGAATAAAATGATCAACTAATCTGTTACAGAAAGAACAAATAAGATAAGGAATGATGAAACATGATTTTTCGTTTTTTTTTTTTTTTTTTTTTTTTTTGAGGTGAAATCTCATCCTGTCACTCAGGCTGGAGTGCAATGGTGCAATCTCGGGTCACTGCAACCTCTGCCTCCTGGGTTCAAGTGATTCTCCTGACTCGGCCTCCTAAATTGCTGAGATTACAGGCATGCACCATCCCGCCTGGCTTAATTTTAGTATTTTAGTAGAGACAGGTTTTCACCATGGTGGCCAGGCTATTCTCAATCTCCTGACCTCATGATCCTCCAGCCTTGGCCTCCCAAAGTGCTGGGATTACAGGTGTGAGCCATTGCACCTGGCCAAAACATGTTAATTTTATCTGGCAAAATGGAGATCATGGATAACCTTGACAAGAGTAGTTTCAACAAAGTGTACAGGGGCGGTAGGGGGGATTCCCAAATTAAGTTGAGAAGAGGCTGGAATCATCATCACAATACTGCAGAAACAAGCTCTTTCCAAGGGAAACAGCTGCATATCACAACTTTGTAAAGAAAGAAGCTTAAAGCAACTCTACTGTGTAATTTACGATCGTATTCCTATCCTCCTCAATGAGAGCTGACTGCATGAAGCCTCTGAGGTGGTTTAGCCCACCTTATACTAAAGTGCAGTGCTAAGAGGTCAGACCAGATGCATTCTCTCTTTCAGGTCTGACTTTGAAGTGGAAGGATATAAGCAGTGGGAGCTGAAGTTATTCAGATACACAGAGCAAGGCCTTGAGACAGGAACTTTGATGAGTCGTGAAGCCACTGAAGTCATGAATACACATAAGCTATAACTTATAAGGCAAGCTATTTGGGACAGAAGATAAGGCATCCTCTTCTTCGGGAAAATGAGCTATGTGCTCCACGGTGTCTGGGACAACAGAGATGAGAAGAGTAGCTGGAGCTTATTAACAACAGAGTGTTAGTGTAAAAATTTACACCTCTTGACACCAACATGTCTACTCAACTTCAATTTCACATTTTTGATGCTATGATTCCTGCTCTCTCACAATGCCTTATTCTTTGCATCTCAAAAGGCCTGACTTATCTTTATTACAGCTTTAGCATTTGCATCCTTATAATAAACCATTAACTCTGGAGATTCCTGAGAGTGCTTCTGTTCTATGCAAGCAACAGATTCTCACTGATACAAGGCACAACACACAAAGCATAGTTTATTAGATGCTTGGAATAAAAAGGTCAATAATAATCACTCAAAGAACATTCATAAAATTGGTAGATCCAAGAAGTGATTTAGAAAACAAAAACTATTCAATGTTCTTTGAGTCAATGAATATATATTTATTCATCTAATTTTTGCATTGTGCTTATTCATTTTATCATAGGAAATAATAAAGTATTGAAAGTAGAAGACAGAGGGGTTGATTCTTCATAAGCAGGAAGGGACAGGGATACATTTAATTTATTGCTGTCTAACTTTTGCTATTATCAATCTCTAGAGACTGATATATTAAGTGTCATCCAATTGTGAGTGTAGGCAGGTATGAGGGAAAAGAGATTTTTACCAGGAAAATTCCACAACCCAAAACTTTCAAAAGATACGCAGTCAGATACTTCATCCTTCCTTATTTTTCCAAAACTTTGGCCTTTTTGCCAACAGAAATTTTTCTTTAAGGATATGCTACACAAAGAAGAGAGAAAAACATTGCTGTTTCTTTTAAAAATAAATCAAGAAACTATGCACCGTAATTGAAGACGAACAAGTTTCTTAGTTAAACTTGTCTCTTCTTTTAGCCGAAGTCATGGAGCTTTAAAAAGTTACATTCTAAACTTTGGTAACATGAGTGGCCAAAAAATAAAAAGATAATAACATTTAAAATATAACAAAGAGATTTGGTAAGAGGGTTTTCATAAAGTGCTGAAAGACCTTTAAAATAAGTCTCTCAAGGTTGTGTTATGATAAAACTGCTGATTTGGATGATGAAACAAGACTTTTTAACCTTGAACACATCACAATTGCTCTTAAGGAAGCTAAGTACACCATAGCTGAATGAGAATGGACTTTTCCATTGCCCAGAAAATGGGACCTGGAGCCCCTTAAGCTGAGCCCCAGGTAAAGTAACTGGGACAGTGGCAGTGTAAAATCAGATATTTCTGTGTTTATAATTGTCACAATCTTTCTATTAAATAAAGGATTCCACACCAAGCATAAGGACACATAGGGAAGGTGGCAAAGGCCAATATTTGATATTTTTCCTGTTACTGTAAGTAAACCACAGATAAACTATTAATTAGTTTTCATATCAATTAACAGTGTAAACCAGAATAAATATGATTCACTGACATTCTGGAAGAGAAATAATGAAAGAACGACAAGCTTCTACCTTGTTAATAAGTGTTTCTTGATAATTTTCCATGTCTTTCTCTTTCATAATGTTCCACATTTCCAAAAATGGATATAGCTCTTTTTCCTAAACACAAGAATGCACAGAGAGCAAACAGAATTACGAAACCTCCTAGTTGAAAGTGGCCTTTCAAGTAACTCAAGAACCTGATTAATATTTTAATTTCCACCAAATAACCCTTAAAGCAGTTGTTCAAATCTATATTTGAATGCCTTTACTAGAGAAACTACTTCTATCTTTTAATCTGCTTTCATAAGACATGGATTTTTCTAAACCGTATGTAGACAAAAACAAGACTTTTAATCCCACCATACTTACACTAGTGTTACCATGAAACTCTGTGAATGCTGGCATCTGCACACTTAGCATATGCCTTCAGTAAAGACTTTGACTTTAAGAAGAGGCTCATAGGCTGGATGCAGTGACTCACGCCTGTAATTCCAGCACTTTGGAAGGCCGAAGCGGGCAGATCATGAGGTCAGAAGATTGAGACCATCCTGGCTGACACGGTGATACCCCGTTTCTATGAAAAATAATAATAAAAACAAAATAGCCAGGCCTGGTGGCATGTGCCTAGTCCCAGCTACTCGGGAGGGTGAGGCAGGAGAATCACTTGAACCCAGGAGGCAGAGGTCGCAGTGAGCCGAGATCACACTACTGTGCTCCAGCCTGGGTGACACAGTAAGATTCCATCTCAAAAAAAAAAAAAAAGAAAAGGTTTACACAGTTACACACACATATCTGTTTTTATGTTTACTTTCAAAATCATTTCTTAAAATGTATAGTAAGCTATAATTCAGGCAACTGCATATCCCAATTTGCCCCAGACAGGAACAAGTTATGCCTTTCTTTTTCTCATGAGAGTAATTATCACCAGTGTTGCTTCACTTTCAAAACGGCCTCATTTAGATAGCACATTAGATAGGCACACCATAAATATATAGGGTTATTTATTCTCCCCAGCCTGGTCCATGAGCACTCTTTATAACAAATAAGAACTCAAAGTGGTTCATCTTTTTAAATTTCAGAAGTATTGACATCCATTATGATTTCCATTCATATGTTTTTTTCTCTCAATTCTCTAAACCAGCGCCTATACAATTATATCTAAAATCTAGCAAACTTCTGCTTCAACAATATGGTACGTTAGCTATCCTGTACCACCCTCCAATTAAACAGTAATGCAGTATAAAATATATTTTTAAAAAACCATTTTAAATGCAATGCTGAACTGACACCAACATATGAAAAACATGGAGCTTCAAAATGAAGTACAACCCAGAACACTGAGATGTAACCTAGTGTCAAAGACTCTTTCACCCTTAAAGTTTCTGCTAGACCCTGCAGAGTGGATTCTGATAACTTACAGAAGATAAAGCCCAGGATGTGCAAAATGCTGACACATCAGTGATCTAGGAAACAAAGGTTGGGTATTCAAGTTACTATTATGTCAACTTTTCTCTAGGTTGAAACGTTAAAAAAAAAAAAAGTTGTAGAGATAAGTTCACACATAGGCAGACTGGATATCAAGGTGATAGCAACTTTTGGGAAGAAGTGAAGAAATAGGCACCAGGAAGCTCCTGACAAAATCCCATTATTTTATTTGAATGAATATTGTGTTTAGCTTTTAATAATTCATAAGGTCAATTTTGGACTTCACACACTTTTCTATAGGTAACATATTTCCATAAACATTATTTGTCAAAAATATTGAAATGAAGTGGCCTTCATTTGATAGTTTTCCCCAGTCTCTGACACATCTTTTTTTTCTCGAGAAACTATCTATAAATCAAGTCTCAAAGTATCGACACATAAATTTTCGAGAAAAATGAAAACTCAGGTTTTGGAAAATTTACAAAACACAAGAAACTAAGCAACATAAACAAAAAACAACCAAAATAAAAATCAACTGATAGACCTCATAATTTAAACATAAATTGTTAGAGATTATAGGTATGATTTATATGTCTAAAGAAATAACAGATAAGCTTGAAAATATAATCAGCAAAAGGAAATAAAGTATATATTACATTATAAATTATATATGTAATATAATATATTATATATGTAATGTAATATGTATATTATAGTTAAAATATTAGCACATATATTTGTACACATGATAAATATAAACACACAAATAAATATTTTAAAAGATGTTTATTCCAACTTTCTTAAAAAGCAGAATTACTAGAAACCAAAAAACCTAAAGTACTATAGTTATTGGAAGTAACATTAAAATGTTACTAGAAGATTATTTCTGGGAGGTTAGTTTGAAAAATGAAGGGAAGAGAACTTTTACCTATTTCCATATTACAAACTAAAAATAATGACATAATGCAGAACAATTTTAGCTTCCATTTTGTGCTCCTTAAACTTCTTGAATGCAAAATATTCTTTTCAGAACTAAAATCTAGAAAAAAATGATCAACTTATGTAAAGTCCAGGAGGATCGGGCCTAAGAAAACATCAATGGACTTGGTGATTCGGTGGACAAATGGAAGAACCAAGATTGCAAAGTGTTAGAATACGCTGACAAGAGGTGGAAGTAGCATGTAGAGGCCATTCATGTGTGAACAATGTATGAATATTCAGGAAAGGATAACTTGATGATTGATAAAGACAATAAAACCAAGTGACCTTTAAATGAAGTTGGTATATTTCAAAATTGAGGGAAGAATCTTACAGGGGAGATTTTTGAGGATTATGAAAAGAAAAGGAATAACTGACAAGAGAGTAATGGATGAGGAGAATATAAAAATATGGCAAGACAAAGCTTGGAAATAAGGGTGAAGAAAACTTTCTCTAAAATGAAAGGAAAGAAAAAGATAATGGAAGAAAGATATCAAAGTAGAAAAAAACAGAATAAAATGAGGTGTAGTTTAAGGTTTCTATCTCAATCTTCTTATTATGCAGATAAACAGGAAAGTCATTCTGTGAAAAAGCAGAAACTATGGTTTGATGGAGTCAATTTTTTCTTGGTAAGTAGATAACAGTGATTCCAGGCAATGATGTAAGTAATCAATGCCCTGTGAAGCTATTGACTAGACTCAGGAGAAACATTTCCTTAGATGATTATCTCTATAAAATCATTAGACCGCACATCTTCTGTTTTTCCTTATCACCAGGCAAAGAAAGACATTGTTTTTTTAAATTTTTATTTATTTATTTTTGAGACGGAGTCTTGCCATGTTGCCCAGGCTGGAGTGTAGTGGCATAATCTCCACTAACTGCAACCTCTACCTCCCGGGTTCAAGAGATTCTTCTGCCTCAGCCTCCTGAATAGCTGAGACTATAGGCATGCAACACCACGCCTGGCTCATTTTTGTATTTATAGTAGAGACAGAGTTTCACCATTTTGACCAGGCTGGTCTTGAACTCACGACCTCATGATCCGCCCACCTTAGCCTCCCAAAGTACTAGGATTACAGGAATAAGCCACCAAGCCCAGCTCACATCCTTTGTTTTAAGAAGGCAAATTAACAAGATAATGAAAAAGATAGACAAATAACACTTTCAAGTTCTTTTAAATATAAAATAAGTACTGCCATGGCGAATGAGAAGTTACTGTGCGAGTGGAGAGGAGAGAGCACATGAGGGAGAAGGAAAAGAGAACGAAAGATGAGAATTAAAGAGAGGCAAGAAGGCCAGAGAAGAAGACATGAAGAGAAGCAGAAGGAAAGGGAAATAGAAAAGCGGAAACTGTTGACTGGAATTAAAAATAAATGGGATTAGGAAGATCACGTGAGGAGAAGTAGGAGGAGGAGGAACAACAGAGAAAGGAGTGGAAGAAAACTGCAATGAGTAAAACTAGAGAGCACGAATTGATCGTGAAACAATAACAGCTGAACAAAGTGAAACAAAGCAGAAGGACAAAAAAAGGAAGAGTTGATATTTACAGAATGCTTATATTCTGCCTTAACCTTCATAAAAAATCTATGAGGTAGGTGCTATGACGTCTGCATTTTAAAGACAAAGTTCTCATGGCAGGGAGAGAAGAATTCACTTTCTAAGTTTACACCCCATTATATATAGAAGATTTAAATTTAGGTTGCATTTCTGTGTTTTTAATCAACAATGTCATACTACAAGAAGCAAGGGGATGAAGAAAAAGGAAGTGAGGCAAATTATGAAGGTTTTTTCTTGGACAGGAAGCAGCTGCCTCCACTCGAACTCCTGCCCTTTCCGCATCCCATAAGCCCGTCCATCTTCCCATGCTCCTCAGTTCTTCCTTTTCAGTGACTAACAAGCTTTCATCTATAAGCAGAAGATCACATCCTGTCTAAAAACCAGACCAGGAATCTCCCTGGAAATAACCAGGTCAGTTTCTTGGAAGCTAATCATAATTGTCCTTCTTGGTTCTAATGAGCCTCACTTTCACTTAATCAAGCCCTGTTCAGATTTAACTGGGACAGATTTCGTGACTGTTAAGGCCAAATATTAATGTCTAATTTCCATGTTATATTTATGTTTACTAAACTGACAAGCAAATAATCTAACAGGTTCAATGTATTTATAATTAATAAGGGATGCATTAAAATCTTGGGTAACATTTTGGAGGAAACTAACACAGTAGTTGAAGCGATACTTATGTGAGCACAATGGTAATGACATAAAGGATTTTATACAATCGTCTTTTTTCCCTCTTAGAAGAAAGAATAACTTGGTAAAGACTGAAAAGAGCCTACTAGCAGATTCTAACAATCTCAATCCCAGTGAAGCAGAGATTTGGTTATAGAAACACGATAAAACTGCTAGACCATACTCTCTGCTACTATTGCACTGGGATTACCTGATTATTGATCACAGTTTGATCATGGCTTCTCACTGACAGCTTCCAAAAATTTACATGAAAAAAAACAATGACCTGATATTCTAGCTAAATTGTATCTTTGCTATAATATAAACTTCTTTCATTTATTATCTTGATTAGAGTTTGAACATATTATTAATTATAGATCCTTTGCTTTGCTTTTGTGTTAGTCTCTTCCTCTATCTCACGCATGCACACACACACACACACACACACACACACACTATTCTTCACACATTAGCCTAGACATCAGCAAACTTGATGGATGCTTTCAATATTTTCTTTCAAACTGTTATTCTAAATAATTCCAGTTTACACAACAGAGCTGAATATATAGACTACCTGAAAATCCCTTGGACAATTAAATTACTATACATAAATACTGCAAAAGCCCATTTCAGCCCTCCCAATCAAGGTTATGTATCTGAGATTATTTATTGCATTTAGTATCAGATTATTGTATTAATTAAACCTACTGAGTTCAGTATTTTCCCTACTCAACATATCTCAATAAACAGCCCATCTTCTAAGCAATATGTAGGATCCATACTGTGTGAGGAAAAATAAAAATGAAAAAAAATTCCTATCAAAATGAAACTAAATATAGGAGATTATTGGATTGATACGGTTATGTACTATATGCTTTAGCTGCCCCTTAATTCTCAGCTTAATTTCTATCTTATGCCCCCTTGGTATCTCAGAAGGCTAGAAATGTACACACCACATTTCCCATTTGCGGGGTAACTCTTGGTTAGGTTGTACAAATGGCCACCCTGGGAAGTAGGAAGACAGTCAGAAGGGAGATTTTTGTTCTGCTTTTCATAGCCCTTGAAGCACGAGCATCAGCAATGACAGATGACTGTGCACTACTGTGGGCAAATGTGGGTCTAGTAACAACTGCAGGTGACTGTTGGCTTTAGAATTTTTGCCAATTCAGCTGCATCAGGAGGCTAACATTTTAATGAGTAGGATCAATAACGTTCCAACAGCAACAATGAAAGCAGCAGTAGTACTGCCAGTAGATTAGCAGTAGAGGTGAGTTTGTCAGTTCCAGCCTAGTGGTTCTCCCCCTCCTAAAATCAGACTTGGTTCTAGGGATCAGAACAGTTCTCAGTGGAAATTTAATTGCCCCTATTATAAGTAAAGAAAACTAGATATGGCTTAACATTCACAAGTATTTGTTAATATTTTTTTACTGTACAATGGCAATCCAGCCGTTCCATAGCTGACTTGGGGTAAGAGTGTAGCAGACGATACTTGAAATCATGATTATGGATCAAAAAGGTGGAAAAAGAATAGCCTTAGGAAGCAGGAGACATAAATGGGAAAGAATGAGAAGCAGAAACCTGAAGCAATAGCAAAGAGGGCAAAGAACAATTAATTGTAGTTTAATGTAATAAGTTGGAAACTACCTAGAGCATTGTATTTTTATATGAATCAAATTATATGAACAAATGCTCACAACCCCAGAGAATGCCAGCTCTTTTTAACATTGATATACACTTCTATTTATAGTTTGTTTTCCTTGTTTGTTTGTTTTTCAAAGTAGGCGGAGGTAATAGGTATTTGGCTGGCAGTGCAACTACCCAAATTGCTACTCTCGAAAGGAGAAAAGGCAGTTAAACACAGATGTAGGTTACTGTGCCATGAGTAACAAATTCAGTACGTGATAATGAACCAGTTTTGCCGCACAACAAAGTAGAGCAACACTATTTTTAATATTGGCCTTGATCTGAAAATAGGAGTTTTATATATAAGCACTACAGGAGAATAACATGAAAAAGTACGGTTCTACTTTTATAATGGCAGCATCCTTTAAAGTGTATCCGTTTTCCTATCATGGGAATATTTCACAACAGAAGGAAGACATTATCAGAGGATTACACTGAAAAAAGAACTCCATTTACACATCATAGTTCATGCTTCATCTCAGTTGTATCAGTAGTTTACTCCTATTTATTTTTTAATAGAATTCCACGGATGAATATACCACAGTTTTTCAAGTTCACCTGTTGATGAACTTCTGGGTTATTTCCAGGTTTCAGCTATTATGAATATGACTTCTGTGAACATTCATTATTCAGTATCTGTGTACTTATAAGGTTTATTATTTGGGGGTAAATAATAAAGGTAGAATTGCTGAATCTTAAAACAGATACATGTGGATTTTTGCAAGACCTAGTAAGGCAACTTTAGGCAACTATTACCATCAGGAAGCTATTATCCTGGTTTGGAAAACTGTACTGAAGCTATGTACAACGTCAACATCTGGGGGAAAAGAAGGTAATGTAACCAAAATCACTTTACTTCTCTTGCTTTTTTTTTGTTTTTGTTTTCTATTATTTAAAACTGAAAAATTAGAAGAATATAGTGAGCAGGTGGGAAAACTTTTCTTAAAATAACTTTTGTAGCTACTCTTACCTTTAAAACAACAACAGAAGGAACACCCAGATCACAAATCACAGGTAACTTAGTAATAATACCACTTGCGAATACCAGGATGGTGCATTTTAACTTTTTTAGAGCTTTTTCTCATTAGAAACACATAGTAAAAATGAAGAAAGAAATGAAGAATAACAGACAAAAAAATTGGCTTCAAGTTTTATTACACGCTCTAATGTACCTAATGGTTACACAGGTGCACGAGATCTAAGTTACCAAAAAGGACAAAATTAAAAGATGTCACTAAGATGGAGATTTTTTCATATGCACATTATTTTGTTAAATTCTAGTAATTTTTTTTTGTCAAGCCCCAGATTTTCATGGTAGTTAGTTGATGATTTAATTTCAAGAACACAGTGTGGCTGGGCGCAGTTCACACCGGTTATTCTAGCACTTTGGGAGGCTGAGGCAGGTGATCACCTAAGGTCAGGAGTTTGAGACCAGCCTGACTGACATGGTGAAACCCCATCTCTACTAAAAATACAAAAATTAGCCAGGTGCGGTAGTCCCAGATACTCAGGGGCAGAGACAGGAGTATTGCTTGAACTCAGGAGGTAAAAGTTGCAGCGAGCCAACCACTGCACTTCAGCCTGAGTAACACAGCAAGATTCCGTCCCCAAAAATAAACAAACAGAAAAAGAACACTTAGAAAAGGGCCTTAACTTATTTTTCATTCACCAGGTAACAATCTAAGTTTTGTAAGAGCAGTTAGAGTTTGTCATCCATGAGTTTGTCATTTTTTTTAAGGAAGAAAATCAAGGGCGTGCAAAATTTTGGAGCTTTTTATTTGTATTCAAGATAGTTTTATATATGAGAAATAGGAAAAGAATACAGACACAGACAAATTAGACACAGAAAATACAAGACTATATTGAAATGGTTTCTGTGAAAAACATAGCGGTGTCCCTAAAAACCTAATGACTGTACATGGCTGCTCAGTGGAGAAACATATATTGGTGTGAAACAGATAAGTACAGAAAGGCTTTACCTGAAGACAAGGACAGTTATAGAAATATCAGTGACATATGAGTCTTCTACTCAAAATACATTATCAAATTACATTCCAGAGGTAAACATTTTTCAAGAAAAAGATACTCCTCTCCCCGTAATACAGCTGATTTCTAGGTCCTTCCTTTAAAATATCCTTTGCTTTGCAATTGGAAATAATGAGAGCATTTGTTTAAGAAATGCAAATGACTGGATTTCAACTACATAAACACGACAGTTAATAACTACCCTCTTCTTCCTGCAAACTCATAGAAATGATTTATAAAATAGAGTATAGTACTGAAAGAAGGAAATATACAGGTCATTGGAAAAACACAGCAAGCACCAAAATCAAGTTACAGATATATATGAAATTCATAAATGGCAAATTACAAATTGAAGAAAGATTAAATAATCCTGGAACAACTGCCTATCAATACAGAAAAAATCAGATATTTATATTAAAGAAATAAGTGTCAGAAGGATTAGAGTCCAGAACATGAAAAAACATTACATTGAAAAATAAAATGTGCACAAAATCAAAGAATTTGAAAAGATTTAAAATTGGCTATATAAATATTTAAATGTTCAGCATGACAAAATCTACCATAAACAAAATTAAACACAAGCAATTGATGGGTCATGCCTACAATGTATATATTCTGCAAAGAATTAGTATCTCAGCTATAAAGAACCCCAACGAACCAACAAGAAAAAGATGAAAACCTATTTCTTTAATGGCCAGAATATTAAAAACAGGCAATTTACAAAGAAGAAAATCCAAAAGACCAATAAACACATAATAAGATGATTTACTTTACTAGTAATCAAGAACATGCAATTTGAAGCAAATATGATACCATTTCATATCTAATTAGCAAGAAACTTGAAGTTTTGATAGTACCTAGTGTTGGTAAGGAGAAAATTCAATGAGACTCTGCCTTTCATCCCTTAGACTTTAAAGAATGATGTGTTCTTATCTAAACTGAAGCTTGAAGTAGTAGAGTTTCAAAAGTAGCAACAGATGGTCGATGACTTATGATTATTTGATTCATGACTTTTTGATCTGACAATGGTAAAAAAGTGATGCACATTCAGTATAAACCATACTTCACAATTCAAATTATGGTATTTTCTCAGGCTAGAGGTATGTAGTTTGATACACTCATGAGATTCTGGGCAATTGCAGTGAGCCACAGCTCCCAGTCGGCCACATGATCACTGCTAGGATAACAACCTATACTCTACAGTGTACTACATTCCAGCATTTTTTGGATATAATTTTGCCCAACTGTGCATTAATGTAAGTGTTCTGAACATGTTTATGGTAGACTAAGCTAAGCTATGATGATCAAATGTATTAAATTCATCTTCAATTTATGGTATTTTCAATTTACAATGGGCTTATTGGAATGTAACCCCATCATAAGTTGAGGAAAGTCTGTAATGAAAATAATTCCACTTCCAGGCATAATTCCTACACAGACCAGAAATACTCAGAGACAAGTACAAGTATAGTTTTCAGGCCTTTGTAATAGCAAAAACAAAAAAGCTGAAACAAAAATAAATGCCCATCAGTAGGAGACTCGATGAATAAACAGTAGTGTATTTACATAATGAGATCATACTCTACAGTATTCCATTTCAGAAATGACAGTAACAGTGAGTGACTAGAGCTGCATGTATCAACACAAATACTTCTTGAAAGAAGTGAATGAATGAAACAGATTAAAGGAGATGCAAATAACACATGCAAATGCTAAAGACAGAGACAATAAGATATAGTACCATGTTACACATTTTAAATAAAATGAAATATATTTAATCAAATGCAATATGTTTCCAGAAAACCTGCAGGAAGAAGTATAGCTACCTTCTCAAGATGTGTGTTACCTGGCAGAAAATAGTGAAATGGGAGAGGGCCTGGTGTCTTGGGTCTGTCTAAAACATTTGATTTCTTCAAAAAGTAATAGCAAAATAAGCAAGTATGTCAAAATGATATTCACTAAATGAAACGTGTCATATGCTTCGCTGTACTTTTTTACATATTTGAAATATTCTGTGGCAAAAATTAAAATTATATTTTAAAATACTGAGTAAAGAAAGAATATGGTAGGGTAAGAGAAGGATCAAATAAATTAGTGAGACTCCATATTGGCTTTTCTTAAATTATTATACTGTGTAAATGTATCATTTCTAAAATCTGAAGTGTTCTACTGCCAGGAAACTAGTATACTTAATAAGCTGCTTTATCTGTGTGAGTTGACATGAGTTCACATACTTAACTTAGTTTTTGTCTAAATACGTAAACTGAAGCATATTTTCAGAACTGGGCTTGAAAAGCTTTTCAAAAAGTTTCTCCAACACAATCAATTGTACATATGCTAAATCCTTAAAAATAACTTTTATTTCTTTTCTGCCAATATTCCTGTTATATATTTTCTGTGTATGAAAAATAAAGCAGCTCTTCAAATATTTGTCTAGCATCATCTCATTAAATAGTACAATGAGTCAGTATAGTAACTTCAGCCTTATCTCATTTAACTTTCATCATCATTGTAGATTTTAAAATCATCTCTATTTGGAAAAGATGAACACACCATAAATACACCAATTTTTGGTGTATATTTGATGAATGTATTCATGCATGTAATTATCATCACCACAATCGAGATACAGAATATTTCCAATACTCCTAAAAATTATACTTTGCTGTTTTGTAATTAATGACTTCCTCAACACCCATATCCCAACACCCCAGTCGACCACTGATCACCTTTTCTTCACAATATGTTAGATTTGCCTTATCTAGCATTTTATTTGATGAAATCAGATAAGATATACAATTTTACGTCAGCATTCTCTTACACATTATGCTTCATCCACAGTATTCCAAATATCAGTAGTTTAATCCTGTTTATTTTTGAATTGTATTCCACTAATGAACATACCACCATTTTTTAAAGTCATCTATCCATGTACCTTTGTGTTACTTCCAGGTTTTGGCTATTATGAATACAATTTCTGTGAACATTCATTATTAAGTATCTGTGTACCTAGAAGTTTTTATCATTTGGGAGTAAATACTAAGGGTGAATTGCTGAGTCATAGGACAAGTATATGTATACTTTTGTAAGACCTATTAAAGCAGCTGTGGGCAACTAATACAGTCAGAAAACTATTTTCCTGGTTTGGAAAACTGTATTGAAGCTAGGTACAATGTTACCATTTGGGGAAAACTGAGGTATCATAACCAGAATAATGCACCAATAACACTTATTCTTGCTTTTATTTTCTTTCCATTATCTCAAATTGGAAAAATTTTAAACAATGTCAGTTATACTTGCTTTTGTTATTAGTACTGCTGTTGCTCCTGCTCCTCTTGGGTAACCTCTCCCGGTGTAATCCCCCCTCTCTCTTGCATGTTAGCACAGTAATAATTTTACTACAAGGAGTAAAGAATGTATAAGCAAGACAGACACAGGATCATATTTGGGAATTTTAATAAGAATCCATTTGGAGTGGGTTGGAACTTGGACAGGTATTGGGCTAGAAAAAGAAAAAAACCAAATAACTGGTTAAAAAAACTAATAAATGCTTGAACTAAGTAAAAGAGAATTTTTTGCGAGTTTTATACATACAAGGAGGTGGAATTAATTAACTGATTGGACATTAGACAAAAGAGATATGTTAATAATACTAGCAAAGCTGACATTATCAAACAATTCATAGATATATAACTTGATTAATCTTCCTCAACTCTTTAAGAAAAATATAATTATCATCTTTTTAAAAATTTAAAATCAGTCTTTGTTTAATCCTCTTATCCATGGGCATAGTATGTTCCTCCATTTATTTAGTTCTTTATCTGATTTTTTTAAGTCAGCATTTAATAACTTTCAGCATATAGATCCTGTAAGTTTGACTAAGATTATACTCAGGTATTTCATTTTCATTGAAACAATTTCAGTTTCCACATGTCAGTTGTAAATACAAAAGTGTTTGATTTTGAGTATTGATTCTGTGTCATGCATCCTTGCTGAACTCATTTATTAGGTTTTGAACTTTGTTTTTTTAACTGATACCTTGACCAGCTAAATTTTAATGAAAGTGAAAAAGTAATTAAATGGGCAAAGGCTTTTGACAAAAGATGTTGAGCAATCGGACATCCATAGGCCAAAAAAGAAAATAAAAAGAAAATGAAAGAAAGAAAGAGATTAACCTAAGCCATACACACCAAATAGAAATTATGAAATTATAAAACTCATTGGCAAATATAAATATCTAATCAAATTCATAATACTCTAATATCGTAACAGTGGTGTATAATCACTTTTGATTTTTTGGTTTTGTTTTTAGAGATGGAGTCTCACTCTGTCAGTCACCCAGTCTAGGGTGCAGTGGTACAATCATAACTCACTTCAGCCTTGCATTCCTGGGCTCAAGTGCTCCTCCTGACTCAGCTTCCTAAGTAGCTGGGACTACAGTCATGCACCACTGTGCCTAAGCTTTGTTTTTGTAAAGATGGGGTCTGGCTCTATTGTCCACACTGGTCTCAAACTCCTGACCTCAAGTGATCCTCCTGCCCCAGACTCTCAGAGCGCCTGGATTACAGGTATGAGCCACTGCAACTGTCCCATAATCACTTTTAACTTTAGAATGAAACTTTAGAATGAAAGTTAGAGAACTTACTAAAAATACATATAACTAAAAAGATGTTAAAGGATATACAATATTAATAGATACAAATTGTGACAATAACATAAAATTGGGAGGGCTTATGTAGTTTTTGTATGTGATATGGATTAAGTTATTATAATGTCAATCACACGATGCCATTATGACTACCAAAACTGTTGCATGGTATAAAAGACTTCTGAGCAGAGTTTGTGATATTTTTTAGTATTTTCCTTCTCAATTATTTTTTAAAAATTGGTATTTGCAAATTGTATTTCCTAGAGTAAAAGTGACACCTCACGCCCTTTAAAGTATTACTAGTTCTAGGAACTGAACTAAAGAGTGAAAGAGTGTTTATCATTTTATTGCCTGTTTTTGTCCAGGATGACAGCTAGAAGTTACCATTCTGAACATGCTAGAAGGAAGAATAGCCACAGAGAAGGTGATTATGGCATTTCTGCCTCCACATAAAGACTGACATTGTTTTCAGCTTTTATTTTTCATTTACAATAGCACAATACTTTGGAAAAATTGTTAGTCTTCAGCAGTTCCATTCCAGGCTGTGTTCTCTAGTTGACCTCTGGACCCTAAAGGACAGTTAGTCATCTGTTTCACTCTTGAATTGATTAAATTTACATTTATACTTATTTTCAATGCTCCTTATTCTCCAGAGATATTGAGAAGGGTTGCAAAATAACCATATATTGTCCTTCAAACCAAAACAGTTTTGAAAGTTGAAGAAATGCTATTAATAATTATCTCAGGACTAGAGGCATAAATTCATACCATTCCAAGCAAACTAGGACATGGGGTCTACATAACTATATATGTCAGGATAACAATCTTCTTTCTGATCCTTGAGCCCTAAATATTAAACAGATGACACATCAAATTGTTCTGTAAGTTTCTTTTTGTAAAGAAACTTATGTGTCATCAAACAAAAAAATTTGTTTATGTCATCAAATATAATAATTGTTCTATCAGTTTCTTTACAAAAAGAAACTTATCAGCTCTGAATATTGTTTTAAGAAAAAACCTTCAATGTAATATCAACCCATTAAATCAAAGTTAAAATAGAAAAGGAAGCAGAAAGGATAGCCCCTAAATTTTTGTCTAAATAAAAACATGTATGTATACATGTATGTGTATCATATGAGCATATGTGTGTCTGTGTGTGTGGAGAGAGAACAATAAGTCATATAGAGAAAAAGGGCTGAAAGCTAGAACCCCTGAGATATCACTTCATTTACGCTACCATATCACATTTCATTTTATATACCTCAGTATTTTTATTATGTACAAAAAAGAAAATATCTACATTGTCTCACAGGGTTTTCTTGAGAGTAAACTGAAATAATCATTGAGAAAATTAATTTAAAAACAATTTAAGCGTTTTTTGGTGGTTATCATTGTGTTTGCTTTTTTGTTTTTTGAGATGGAGTTTTGCTTGTTGCCCAGGCTGGAGTGCATTGGTGCAATCTCAGTTCACTGCAACCTCTGCCTCCCAGGTTAAGGTGATTCTCCTGCCTCAGCCTCCCAAGGAGCTGGAATTACAGGCATGCACTGCCATGCCGAGTTAATTTTGTATCCTTAGTAGAGATGGAGTTTCTCCATGTTGGTCAGGCTGCTCTCAAACTCCTGACCTCAGGTGATCCACCTACCTCGGCCTCCCAAATGCTGGGATTATACACATGAGCCACCGCATCTGGCAGATTTTTTTTTTAAGGTATACTGACTTGAATCTTAAGATTTTGAAAGCCAGGTATTGTATAGTATAATTATACAATCTGTAACCCCCTGGGTTTTAGGCCCAGACAAGGTACCAGAAGGCAGCCTTTTTTAAAGAATAGAAGACTGTGGCCAGGAGCAGTGCCTCACACCAGTAATCCCATCACTTTGGGAGGCCTAGATGGGTGGATCACTTAAGGTTAGGAGTTGGATACCAGCCTGGTCAGCATGGTGAAACCCCACCTCTACTAAAAATACAAAAATTAGCTGGGTGTGGTGTGGTGCATGCCTGAAATTCCAGCTACTTGAGAGGCTGAGGCACAAGAATTGCTTGAACCAGAGAGGCAGAGGTTGCAGTGAGCCAAGATCATGTCACTGTACTCCAGCCTGAGTGACAGAGAGAGACTGTGTGAAAGAAGGAAGGGAAGGGGAAAGGAAAGAGAAAGGGGAAGAGGAAGGGGAAGGGGAAGGGGAACGGAAGGGAGATTTGCTGGAGCCAAAATTTACTTGGTGAAAAGAATCTCTGAATTGACTGCTCCATGTAAATAAAACATAAAATTCCTTAAAGATAAGTGTTTCAAAAATGTGCTAGCAAAATACATTTATCAAATATTCTTGTAACATTAATGTACAATTAAGCAAAACAAAAAATATCCAGCGCAGCATTCCAGCTCTGATAAAGGACAGACTGCCTCCTCAAATGGGTCCCTGACCCCCATGCAGCCTGACTGGGAGAAACCTCCAAGTAGGGGCCAACAGACACCTCATACAGGAGAGCTCTGGCTGGCATCTGGTGGGTGCCCCACTGGGGCAAAGCTTCTAGAGGAAGAAACAGATAGTAAGCTTTGATGTTCTGCAGCCTCCACTGGTGATACCCAGGCAAACGGGGTCTGGAGTGGACCACCAGCAAACTCCAACAGACCTGCATCAGAGGGGCCAGACTGCTAGAAGGAAAACTAACAAACAGAAAGGAATAGCATCCACATGAACAAAAAGTAGGTCAACTCAGAGACCTCATCCTAAGGTCACCAATATCAAAGACCAAAGGTAGATAAATCAACCAAGATGGGGAGAAATCAGCGCACAAAGGCTGAAAATTCTAAAAACAAGACATCTCTTCTCCTCCAAAGGATCACAACTCCTTGCCAGCAAGGGAGCAAAATTGGATGGAGAATGAGTTTGATGAATTGACAGAAGCAGGCTTCAGAAGATGAGTAATAACAAACTTCTCTGAGCTGAAGAAGCATGTTATTACCCAATGCAAGGAAGCTAAGAACCTTGAAAAAAGGTTAGACAAATTGTTAACTAGAATACCAGTTTAGAGAAGAACATAAATGAACTGATGGAGCTGAAAAACACAGCACGAGAACTCTGTGAAGCATACAAGTATCAATAGCCAAATCAATCAAGTGTAAGAAACGGTATCAGAGGTTGATGATCAACTCAATGAAATAAAGCAGGAAAACAAGATTAGAGAAAAAAGAGTGAAAAGAAACAAGCAAAACCTCCAAGGAATATGCAATAAGAAGGGCTAACTATCCTAAATACATATGCACCCAATACAGGAGCACCCAGATTCATAACTATCCTAAATACATATGCACCCAATACAGAAGCACCCAACACAGGAGCACCCAAGTTCTAAGAGACCCACAAGGAGACTTAGACTCCAACACAATAAGAGAGGGAGACTTTAACACTCCACTGTCAACATTAGACAGATCGATGAGACAGAAAATTAACAAGGATATTCAGGACTTGAACTCAGCTCCGAACCAAGTAGACCTAACAGACATCTACAGAACTCTCCACTCCAAATCAACAGAATATACATTCTTCTCAGCACCACATCACACTTATTCTAAATCAACAGAATATACATTCTTCTCAGCACCACATCACACTTATTCTAAAATTGATCACATAATTGGAAGGAAAACACTCCTCAGCAAATGCAAAAGAATGGAAATCATAACAAACAACCTCTCAGACCACAGTGTAATCATATTAGAAATCAGGATTAAGAAACTCACTCAAAATAGCACAGCTACACGGAAACAGAACAGCCTGCTCCTGAATGACTACTGGGTTAATGATGAAATTAGTGGATATAAAGATGTTATTTGAAACCAGTGAGAACAAAGACACGACATACCAGAATCTCAGGAACATATTTAAAGCAGCGAGTAGAGGGGAAATTTATAGCACTAAATTTGCACAAGAAAAAGCAGGAAAGATCTAAAATGGACACCCTAACATCACAATTAAAAGAACTAAAGAATCAATAGGAAACAAATTCAAGAGTTCACAGAAGACAATAAATAACTAAGATCAGAGCAGAATTGAAGGAGATAGAGAAACGAAAAACCCTTTAAAAAATCAATGAATCCCGGAGCTGGTTTTCTGAAATGATCAACAAATAGACAGAATGCTAGTCAGACTAATAAAGAAGAAAAGAGAGAAGAATCAAACAGATGCAATAAAAAATGAAAAACAGGATACCACCACCATTCCCACAGAAATACCAACTACTATCAAAAAATACTACAAACATCTCTATACAAATAAACTAGAAAATATAGAAGAAATGGATCAATTCCTGGACACATACACCGTCCCCAGACTGAACCAGGAAGAAACAGAATCCCTGAGTAGACCAATAACAAGTTCTGAAATTGAGGCAACAATTAGAAGCATACTGACCTAAAAAAAAGTGCAGGACCAGACAGATTCACAGCCAAATTCTACAAGAGGTACAAAGAGGGGCTGGTACCATTCCCTCTGAAACTATTCCAAACAAAAAAAAGGGGGGGAATCCTCCCGAAATCATTTTATGAGGCCTGCATTATTCTGATACCAAAACCTGGCAGAGACACAATTGAAAAAGAAAATTTCAGGTCTGTATCTCTGATGAGCATCGATGTGAAAATCCTCAATAAAATACTGGCAAAGTGAATCCATCAGCACATCAAAAAGCTTATCCACCCGATCTAGTTGGCTTCATTCCTGGGATGCAAGGCTGGTTCAATATATGCAAATCAATAAATGTAATACATCACATAAACAGAACCAATGACAAAAACCAAACGATTATCTCAATAGTTGCACAAAAGACCTTCGACAAGATTTAACAGCATTTCGTGCTAAAAATTCTCAATAAACTAGGTATTGGTAGTACACATCTCAAAATAATAAGAGCTCTTTATGACAAACCCACAGCCAACATCTTACTAAATAGACAAAAGCTGGAAGCATTCCCTTTGAAAACCAGCACAAGATAAGGATTCCCTCTCTTACCACTCCTATTCAACATAGTGATGGATGTTCTGTTCAGGGCAATCAGGCAAGAGAAAGAAATAAAGGGTATTCAATTAGGAAGAGAGGAAGTCAAATTGTCCCTGTTTGCAGATGACATGATTGTGTATTTAGAAAACCCCATTGTCTCAGCCCCAAATCTTCTTAGGGTGAAAAGCAACTTCAGCAAAGTTTCATGATACAAAGTCAGTGTGCAAAAATCCTAAGCATTCCTATACACCAGTAACAGACACACAGAGAGCCAAATCATGAGCAAACTCCCATTCACAGTTGCTACAAAGAGAATAAAATATCTAGGAATACAACTAACAAGGGATATGAAGAAACTCTTCAAGGAGAACTATAAACCACTGCTCAAGGAGATATGAGAAGTCACAAACAGATGGAAAAACATTCCATGCTCATGGTTAGGAAGAATCAATATTGTGAAAGTGGCCATACTGCCCAAAGTAATTTGTAGATTCAATGCTATCCCCATTAAGCTACCATTGACTTTTTTCACGGAATTGAAAATGGAACCAAAAAAGAGCCCACATAGGTAAGACAATCCTAAGCAAAAAGAACAAAGCAGGAGACTTTACGCTACCTGACTTCAAACTATACTGCAAGGCTACAGTAACAAAAACAGCATGGTAATGGTACTAAAACAGATATATAGACCAATGGAAAAGAACAATGGCCTCAGAAATAACACTACACATCTACAGCCATCTGATGTTTGACAAACCTGACAAAAACAAGCCATGGGGAAAGAATTCCATATTCAATAAATGGTGTTGGGAAAACTGGTAGTCATATGCAGAAAGCTGAAACTGGATCCCTTCCTTACACCTTATGCAAACATTAACTCAAGATGGATTAAAGACTTAAACATGAGACCATAAAAACCCTAGAAGAAAACCTAGGCAATACCATATAGGACATAGGCATGGGCAAAGACTTCGTGACTAAAATACCAAAAGCAACGGCAACAAAAGCCAAAATCGACAAATGGGATGTAATTAGACTAAGAGCTTCTGCACAGCCAAAGAAACTATTATCAGAGTGAACTGGCAACCTACAGAATGGGAGAAAAATGTTTGCAATCTACCCATCTGACAAAGGGCTAATATACAGAATCTACAAAGAACTTAAACAGATTTACAAGAATAAAACAAACAACCCCATCAAAAAGTAGGCAAAGGATATGAACAGACACTTCTCAAAAGAAAACATTTATGTGGCCAACAAACACATGAAAAAATGCTAATCATCACTGGTCATTAGAGAAATACAAATCAAAACCACAATGAGATATCTCATGCCAGTTGGAATGGCGATCATTAAAAAGTCAGGAAACAACAGATGATGGAGAGAGTATGGAGAAATAGGAATGCTTTTACACTGTTGGTTGGAGTGTAAATAAGTTCAACCATTGCAGAAGGCAGTGTGGCGATTCCTCAAGGATCTAGAACCAGAAATACCATTTGACCCAGGAATCCCACTACTGGGTATATATCCAAAGGATTATAAATCATTCTACTATAAAGGCAGATGCACACATGTTTATTGTGGTACCGTTCACAATAACAAAAACTTGGAACCAACCCAAATGTCCATCAGTGATTGACTAAAGAAAATGTGGCACATATATACCATGGAATACTATACAGCCATAAAAAGGGATGAATTCATCTCCTTTGTAGGGACATAGATGAGGCTGGAAATCATAATTTTCAGCAAACTAACACCAGAACAGAAAACCAAACACCGCATGTTCTCACTCATAAGTGGGAGTTGAATAATGAGAATGCATGGACACGGGGAGGGTAAAATCACACACTGCGGCCTGTCAGGGGGTTGAGGGGGGCCAGGGGAGGGATAACAGTAGGAGAAATACCTAATATAGATGATAGGTTGATGGGTGCAGCAAACCACCATGGCACGTGTATACCTATGTAACAAACCTGCACATTCTGCACATGTGTCCCAGAACTTAAAGTATAACAAAAAATATATGTATACATAATCTTTGTAGGTCCAATTTTAACATGATTCCAGGACAACAGTAGATGTAAATAAGCTTATACTTATCCTTATAGCATGGCTTTTGATGAGGGAAAAAATAACTTAAAAAAATAAGATAATCATCAAAGTCAAAGTTATTTTCACAGTATTATTCTCCATAATGATCCTCATAGTTTTAAATTAAATAATAATTTTATGTGTTTATGCCCTAATTACCAGGAAGTTCAGAAACAAATATGATTGAATTCTATATACTTGTGTTATTAATATGTTTTTGCAATCTCTCTGTAATACTTATTTTTAATTTCTGTTTTTTTCCCCCTACTAAATGCATTATCTAAAAGTCTTTTACCTTTTCTTAATGCTGCTTCCTATAGTTTTGGAAAGAGAAAGGTGAAAAAATAAATTGTTCGTCTGTTAAAGCCCAAAATGTTCAGCCGCAAAATACTAATATTCCCAATGTAACATAATATTTATCTCAATAAACAAAACTTCTCCCAAATTTGTTTTTTAGTGTTATTTTAAAGTGCTATATTTGTCTTCCATTACCATGGTTACCAAAAAAATCTAAACAACAAAAGTAAATTTCAATTTTCCTTCCAATTACTATCTATCCTTGGCATATAACTCCCATTGACAGCATAAGAAGCTTTATGTGTGGGAGAACCATTTGGCTATTAAAAAGAGAATAAATACTCATTTTACCTAATTCCTGTTCTTAGAGTTTCTTTAGTAAGTGTTAGCTTTCTAAAAGCAATAGATGCTTCCAAACAGAGGGAAAATGGTAAAACAAAATATAACATTACTTATAGAGACCTTACTCTCTCCCTTTCATTTGGCCTTCAGCGTATTCTAAGAGAAATACCATTTCCATCCCTTGAATTTTCCTTTTACAAAACATCAGAGTTAAAAACTACATATGAGAGTTAAATTAAGAATCAAGTCAGTCAACAAAAAATACAATTTATTTATATAGGTGTATTTATATAGATAGATTTTATAAGTGTGTGTACACACACACACACAAACACACACACACACACACACACACACACACAAACATATATGAGGATCTATATAAAATTATATACCATCACCCAATGCAGAAACCCATGCATGAAATAAGTAAATCGGTAACATCAGCCTGAGACTGATGTTAAAGTAGAAAATGTTTTTAATTTCCAAATGTCTTTTCAGTACATCATCAGGATCTCCTAGGCAAAAGCTGTGAGATAGATGATGCCTGGACATGAAATTTAGAAAACCAGGTAGAGAGCCAGAAGTTACCATGCTGAACATGCTAGAAGGAAGAATAGCCACAGAGAAGGCAATAATGGCATCTCTAATACTATAACAAACTAAGTTTAAGAATTTTCTTCTATGCTTTATCTTAAAGTCTTTTATTTACTAGGTATATCTATCTTTAGGAGAGTGGTTGTCAACCAACGGCAATATTGTCTGGGGACATATTCTTTGTCACAACTTGGGGATGGGGTAGACAGAGTAGTTGCTACTGGCCTCTAGTGGGTAGAGGCCAAGGATGCTGTTAAATACCCCACAATGCACAACACAGCCCTGCAAAACAAAGAATTATCCGGTTCACATTGTAGCAGTATCGGTGTTGAGAAATCAGGCTCTAGCTCAAGGATAACAAAAGGTTTCAATCCTATGTCACTGTAATCTGTAAGAAAGGTTTAGAGGCTATTTCCAACTTTGAAAAAAATAATGTTGGTATTTTAGTGATATCTGACATAGGTAAAGGATGCGGAAAGGAGGAATATTTTAGATGTATAGCCTGGGTTCTGTATATCACAGAGTTCTAATTGCCTTTCATGCATCCAATGACTAAGAAAATTTACTTGAGACTGGTCAAAAATATGTGGAATTTTTTTGAGTTTGGAGGTGTTTTGTTTGTCTCAGAGCCTACAAGTGTCCTGCATCATAACCTATTTTCGTTCTGATTTCCATGAACCATCTTTTACATGTATTCATAAACACCTGAGATTCCACTACTATTGTTTACTGTACAATGTGATATAGCAGTTAAAATGACACACTTGAAACTGCAACAGAAAATCATTAGGCTCAATGTCTTATTTTATATGTTAGAACACTACTGGTGGTTTAGATGTTTCACATGATAGAAACAAGACAGAAATTGACACAAACAAGTTTAGCAGAGTTCTTAAAAAGTATCTTCTAAGTTATACTTATTTACACATAGAATTTAGTGCAGAGATTCTTTACCAATCATGGAGCATAAAATATTTAAAACTATCCAAAAAATAACACCCTGTGATAATGTCCAAAGTCTAATCTGTTTGCTTTCCTGAAGCAACAAGCAACAAAAACATGTTTTGCAAAAAATGATATAACGTATGTCAAGTTGGGCAGTTAATTATCATCAGCTTTTATGTGTAATGGTGATAGGATGTTATTACAGCTATCATATCTACTAGTGTCTTATAATTAAGTTTAAACATAGTCTTGGGGTAGCAGGACCCAACCCTGTGATTTAGCAACAGGGAAAAAAAAATACATTTCATGAAAGGTTTTAAAGATACCTAAAGAAGAAAACAAAGTCACTTACACAGAGGTACAATTAACGCTCAGTTTTTCTTGGGTTTCTCTCCCTGACCTTAATGCCCACAGAAAAGCAGTCTCTTTCTAGTATTTACATGTATTATCACTTCTATGATTATCTCATCATTTTTCTCCTCAAATTTTTTCAGCAGTTTCCTGTGTCTCAGAACAAAGCAAAACTCCTTATAATGGTCAATAAGGCCCTGCATAATCCAGTCATTCACTGACTTAATCAACATGTTTCATTCTCGCTTATTACTCTGTTTTAGTTTCATTGGCCTCCTTGCAATTCCTCTAACAGGGTAAACATGCGCCTGCCTCATGAACTTTAATTTACTATTTGCCCTGCTTCAAACACTCTTCCTTTAGATTTCTGTGTAATTCACTCTCTCAGTTCTTTATTGTCTTTGTTCAAAGACTGTTGCCTTGGCTGTTTAAAAATGTGTCTCCCACTCTTAGCTTCATCCAGTCTTGGTCACCTTCTATCTCCCCTCCCTGCATCATTTTTCTCCATGGGATATGTTCCCTTCTCTGTCATGCTTCCTCCTATGTAATCTGAATAAATTTTGAATTGGAAACTTTTTACCTTATGTATTTTCATACCATTGCATATAATGTACTTAAATATCCTATTATTGACATCTGGAATCTGAAACGTCTAAATGCTGACATTCTAATCTGAAATAAATCTAAAACCATTATTTAATCATGTCATTCTTTTTTTCTTAATTTCCCTTATGTAACATAAACTTTCATGAGTTAGCATAAAATGCAATTTTTTAAAATGTTGCCTGAAATATATTCTTTATTTCAACCAATCACATGACGGTAAACATGAATGACTTTGCTGTTATTCTGCCTTTTCTCTCTTTGGGTTGCTTTTTAATTATTAAATAAAGTAAATGAGATTATTTTGTTGATATTTATGTTTTGAGCTCCTTGCACTGTGCCTGGCACATACTAGAAAACTAATAATTGTTAGTTACATTAAACAATGTATAATTTAGTAATACAATTACTTAATAACTAGTAACTTTAATTAGTAGGATAATTTCTAAATCCATCTTTCAAAGCATGCATTCTATAATTTCTTTTGTGTCTTTCCCTAGTTTCAAAAATATGTAAATATTAAAACAAGCTAGCTCTTATGATCTTTCTGTTATCAAAGCCATACTGATTAACTCTTTCACTTTCCAATTAAATTATTTTACAATGATGTCACCATCTACGTATCTCTTAGAATTATATGTGTTCTCACTGACATCACATAAATATACTACAGCTTTTCCAAACTTGGTGACTAATCTTTTAAATAAAATTCTATGCCAAAGAAAAAGCCAGCATTTCTCTGAGCTTCTAAAATTTAAAAAGGGCACTCAACAAATTTTAATTTTAGAATTACACATTCTGAGGCTATGACAAGTAACTTAATATTTCACATTTTGATCTAAACTGTGTTGTTTTGTAAATCGTATTAGATGCCTAGGGCTGCTGTAAGCAAATCATGCAAACCGGGTGATTTAAAATGACAGAAATGAATTGTCTCACAGTTCTAAAGACTACAAGTCCAAAATCAAGGTGTCAGCAAGACCAGGCTCCCTATGAAACTTGCAGGGGAGAAATCTCCCTTGTCTCTTCCTAGTTCCTTATGGCTTCTTGGCAATCCTTGGTGTTCACTGGGTGCAGCTCCCATTTCTGCCTCTGTTGTCACATGGAGTTTTCCCCTTGTGTGTCTCTCTGTTGTCTTCTCATAAAAACTCCAGTCTGGTTGGATAACAGAACCACCCTACCCGAGTATCACCTCATCTTAACTAATCGTATGTGCAATAACCTCATTTACAAATAAGATATCATTCTGAAATACTGGGGATTAGAATTTCAATGTATCTTTTTTGAAGACACAAATCCACAGTTTTTCCTAAAGACAGTAAAAACCGTAATACCCTCACGTTAGGAATAAATTAAATGAAATTGTGCAGGGGGAAGAAATATTAAGTAATAGTCAAGACTTTAGATCTCAGTAAGAGCATTTCATTGATTCTGGCAGTAAAAGGCATTTGATAACGAGAGGAGAAAGGTATTCCAGACTACTCCAATGGCACGTATGTTTAAAGCCACAGTATTGTACTATTCATGGTAAATCTGGAGAATTACAGTGTGAAAAAAATGAGGCAGAAAAATTGATTTCAAAAATAATGGAAAATCATGCCTACAGAAAAATCTAAATAATAAATATAGAATTGGTAAATTTATTTTAAATCACCATTAAAGACCACAGTAATAATTATTGCAGTGAAGATTCACTGATGAATGCTAAAAATCGGTGAATAGAACTTTAAGGAGAAATAGGATATTTACAGAAGAGTCTCAAATACCTCCATCGAATCATTTATTCATTACTGTGTGGTTTTTATATAACTTTAAACTTTGATATTCCTTCCTTCCTCCAGGTGGTATAGCATAATTCTCTCTTTCTTAAATTTGGGCTAAACTTAGTAAACTACTTCTAATCAACCAAGTATGTAAAGGGAAAAATTGGAACGTTTACAGTAGAGAAACCCAAGAGACACTGCCTTATAATCAAAAGATCAAGGTGAACATCACCAGTCATAAGTCATGCTGGTATCATGTACCCCTATACGATGTGATAAGAAGGGCACCTGGTCTCTGTGAGTCTTCCTCAAATTCCATAACCCCAGTCTAATCATAAGAAATCCCTGGTTAAGGTGCATTCTACAAAATACCTGACCTGTACTCTTCAGAAAAGTGTCATGTCTTTCTTGACTGAAATACATTTATATATTGCCAACCAAGGAGACATGACAACAAAATGCAGCATGAACTGTGAATTCAATCCTGTTACAGAAAACGGAAATTAATGGGAAAATTATTGAAATCTGAATAGAGTCTAAAAATCCTACAAATGTTAATTTTTAAATTCTGTGGTTATATGAGATGTTAGCACAGGGGAAGAAAGGTGAGAAGTACACAAGAACTGTCTGTGCTAGCTTTGCAACCGTCCTGTAAATCTCAAATTATTTCTGAATCAGAAGTTCTTAAAAAAAAAATAAAAGAATGGACCAATAATTTTAGTCACATTAGTATAAATAAGGGAATCCTCTCCCCGAAAACTAGTGAAAAACTGAAGAAAAATTTTAACATCAATTTTGGGGCTTGAAAGTTCGGCCAAAGGCAAAGAACACACTGACAAGTGTTTACACATACAAAGCTGCTAGATCTCTTGCTAATAACAGTGGGAATCTACAGTCCCATCCTTGCTGGGCAGCATGCAGCAGTCTGACTGGCAGAAGGTATAATCCAATTTTGAGTACGGTGTAAAACCAAATGTCCAGTAGTGTTGTTAGTGGACGTACCAAGCTCAGTAGGAAACAAATTGTAAAACCTGTATCTCTGCAACCATGAGGTTACTGTCCCAATTGGGGCAAGCAATGCATGACCCAGAAATGTAACAGGGACGCCCTGTAAATAAGAGAGCCATAGAAAAAGTAGGTAAGCACACATCCCCGGCTGGCTCAGAAATTGCACACATTTGCAGGGGAGATCCAAGGGCCTGGCAGAAAGCAAAAGCTGAAATAGACGTTAAAGGTGCCTGAATTTTGAATGTGCTTCTTTTTTAATCTATACATAAGTATATCGTCAAATAGAAGCCTCACCAGTTTGAGGCATTTCACAGTTAGTTCTGACCAAACCCTTGGTTAATCACAAAGCGGCGCCCAAAAGGAAATGACCCCTGGAAATCTAGAATTAAAAAGAAGAAAAATATTATAAAGAGACATAAACAGCTAAATACCACAGCAAGACAGATCCTACAGTTTAAGTACAAGCAGGTTACAAAATAAAATAATATCCAAAAATCTTTAGAAAAAGCAATCAAAATCCAGTCTTCCTACAGTATATCACATAAAAATGTCCAGCTCTCACTAAAAGCTTATGAGTGATATGGAAACACATATTTGAAAAGCAAATGGAGTAAAATTAGTCAATAGAAAGTGATTTTGAGTGGACGCCGATGTTGGATTAAGCAAAGATTGCTACAAAATAGTTACAAAGTAGCAATTACAAATGCATTTCAAAAATTAAGGAAAACTGTGTTAAAATAATGAAAGGATAATATGATGACAATGATTCAAGAAAGAGGAAAATTCAACGGACAAATAGAATATATAAACAATAAGCAAATAGAGAATCCAGGATAGAAAAGTGCAACATTTAAAATAATCCGCAGGCTGGTCTTAAATACAGATTTGGCAGAATGAACCTTCTTGCATTTATGATTCATAGTCTTTTGAAAGAAGATGCCAAGTACTTGCTTCATATTAAGCTTCATTTTTAACCCTCTTTCCATTTCAGGAGAAAGTGGTAGAGGATACAATGGCAAAATGAGATTATACACACGCACGCACAGAGTGACAATAACCAGAACCACCACCAACTAACAAACAGAAATCCAAAAGCTATAAACAGGCTAACGAGAGATGTGACATGTGGCAGAGACAGACAATGGTGACCAACATGGATTACAAAATTTTTTAAATCATAAGTCTTAACACATTAAAACACCCTATATAAAGTTTTTCATGGCCATTTTTTACAAAAGTGTTTTACTGAAACAAGAAAATAGGATCAAGGTGACAATTTCTGGACACGTAATATAAAAAAAGTGATATAGTAAGAGATTTGCCACCAACAAACTTCCCGTTTTATCACTATGTAGTATGTGGACCTAATTGTATCTTGGCGGCAATTAAATGAATTAAAACATAGCATCATCCAGATGAATTAAATTTTTTATCACAATATATGTAAAAAACACTTTTCTATGTCAGATGCTGACACCTAAGGAATGCAAAAATGTGAGTCGAAATTTTTCATTTTGCTTTTGTATTGTTGCATTTCTTTGCCCTCTATTTTGACTTCTAAAATTTCAAAATAACTTTTGATGATACAATTGATTTTTCTAATTTGTTCTAAGACTAACTTAATAACACCCCTTGCTATAAAATCAATTTAAACTAATGGCACAGTGTTATATTAATAAAGAAATGTCAGTTTTGCCTTAATTATTTCTATATTAACTTTCAGTTTCATACTTTGTCTCCTCCTAGAATTGGTTTGCTGTGTTGTTGTTTTCCATCTATCTTTGTGGCTTTAGAGTCAATTGCTTAATATCTCATTTTCATTTGCATGTCAACAAAGACAGAATCCACATTGGTTTTTCACATCTTATCTTGATATCTTGCAGTAAAATGAAAGATATGTTGATGTGAATTTGGCTTTAACCTAGACAACAAGAAGTACAAGTCAAAACAGATGCGCATGTTCTCCATAAATTCACACAGGTTAAAATAATCTTATGCAGGTTAAAATTATTTCGTGTGGCACAGACAAGCTGACGTTTGCTTTATTTTCCTTCTAAAAATGCAACCACTGCATCTTGGGCAATGCTAAGATAGCAGGCAAGAGCGATATTGTTCAGTTAGACTTCTTTTGTTTTCATTCTAATCAATATTTCAGATGTGAGTAGCAGACAAGGCTCACGGATTAGGTGAATGAAAAGATACGTTATCAGCAAAGGTAGATATGGAATGAAGCATTTTAATCTAAACATCATTTAAGAGAAAAGTACAGCATCTCAAATTTAAGTTCTTCTCTTTTAATGAATCAGTAATCATTTTAGAAAATAATACTGGTCAAAGAATAAAACAGAGACATGAAATATACCAATTGTGCATCATCATTACTTCAAACTATAATCACCATGTAGTGGATTTGGCTCTCAATTTACTTCCTGTTCTGTAAGAAATAAAACTTATTAAAATTGTTTTAGTTCTTAAACCCATCCACAAACTGGAGTGGTAAAAATCTAATCTCAGTCAATCTGGGATTACCGCCTTTACCAGGTCAGTTCTAAACCTACCTGGTTCTCAATGTCTTTTCTGACTGATATCTAGTGAGACACTTATTTACCGATCTTAGTTTTCAAACATCCATTTTTGAATATCATCATGGAGATCTTCCTGGTTGGTGATGACCTTGCCTCTTCTGATCCAAACAGTTTAACAGACAATGATAAGCCCTGGGTGATAAAAATCACATTCCATTCTCCACGCTACCCTAGGGCATGACCTATACTCTGATTGTACCTAAAACCATCTGTCTGGACTCTATGCAGTCAGTCTAGGTCTCATTATGTCCTTGAAGGCAGAGAGTACACTTTTCTCTCAGATCTCAGAAACCAATATTCGGTTTTGCTGCTTCCTTTTGATAACTTTATCTCTCATTTGCCTCTCCCAGCTAGGGCAATTTTTTCTGTCGATCAGGTACTGGGGAGTATAAAATTGCTGAGATGAGGAAGGGAACCTTGACCCTTCTCAAACACAAGATTTTCAAGTATTTATTCATTAAATTAAAAAAATACAGTTCCTGTGCAAGCAAAATTGGCATCAACCAGAACCTGATAAAAATTCCATACTCCCACCTATGAATCAGAAACTCTAAAATTGGGGGAAGACATAGCATAATCCATGATTTAACAAGCTATCCATGTGATTCTAAAGCATACTAAATTTGAGAACCACTGATTTATTCTACTCTAAACCAAGATTGGCTTTATTCCCCTAAAGGACATTAGCTTTTAAATATGAAAATCATTAAAAAGAAATTACTTTTTTTTCCAACTTTTTATGTGATCACATCTGTCTCCTGGGTTCATGAAGATGGAGAATTCTAGGTGTTTCAAGAGGAAGCAGCACATGGGGAAAACATTAATTATATATAAGATTAAAAAGACACACAGGTAGTATTTCAAATACATTGTCTCCCTAAAACTTTTATGAAAAATCCAGACAATCATGTTTAATTGATTAAAGCAGAAAGAAAATTTAATTTAATTTAAATTGATTAAAGCAGAAAAATATTAACACCTTTTGTAGATATGTTCTAAGTAGTCTATTGACATGTAGGTTAAGGAGGACGTGTTGCTCATTTTGATGACCTACATTAGGGATTCTGAAGCTTTAATATGCCCAAGAATCTTTTAGAAAGATAACTATAAATACAGATTATCAGGCCTGACCTTAAGGTTTCTGGTTCTGAAATCTCAATTTTTTAAAATAAAGGCCATGAGTATGATTTAAGTCGTTCATGGATTATATGTCTAAGAATATTTAAAGAGTCCTTGCCAACACCATAAGATTTTATATGTACATGTATATTTACTACCAAATCCCTTTACCTCTTTAGAAAAAATTAAGTACAGTATATTTAAATATTGCAAACCCTCAAATATTGTTGAGAAACCATGCATTCAATACAGTTGACTTTTCTTTAGAGTTCAATAATTATTCTTCAGTAATAGAACTTTTTAAAAAGAACCATTTTAATTGAATTTGTTCCCTTTCCTTCCAAATGGACATTAACAGAACAGTAGCTTTTTCTTAATGACTTAAAGTCAGGGACTCTATCTTTTTACCTTATATCCAAAAGTGGTTGGTAGAATGCCTTGTATATAGTAGATGCCAAGTAAATACTAAATAATTGAATATAAAGGTGTTCAAGATGAGAGCTATTAGTCTTTTCAAAAATCTCGTAATGTTCCTTGGCTCTATTAGGATTCAGGAATATTTGAAATATTTCTCCAAATGGTTTTACTATTCACAAATTTAAAAACCCTCCCGACTCCCAGGCCAGGCACAGTGGCTCATGCCTATAATCTGTGCACTTGGGAGGCTGAACCAGGTGGATCACATGAGGGCAGGAGTTCAAGACCAACCTGGCCAACATGGCAAAACCCCGTCTCTACTAAAAAAAAACAAAAACTAGCCTGGCATGGTGGCAAGCACCTGTAATCCCGACTATTCAGGAGGCTAAAGGAGGAGAATCACTTGAACTCAGAGGCAGAGGTTGCAGTGAGCCAAAATTGTGCCATTGCACTCCAGCCTGGGTGACAGAGTGAGACTCTGTCTTCAAAAAAAAGAAAAAGAAACAATCTTCCCCAAATCTTTCTCAAACATCGGATAACATGCTGTCAGGGTGGCAAATGTTTCCCCCACTTGTAATTTTCTCTGAGTGTACAAACGCCAGCTAAACATGCTCAGTAGAAGTGTTTATAACTTAAACAAATAGGCTTTGATAAAGAGCTTACAGTCATGGACATAATATCCAATTTGTCTGCTTAGAGGATGATGCTTCTTTTGTGGCTTTCCACCATGTTCTGAACAACTTAAATAATTAACTTTCTTATACAGAAGACATTATTTTAAGGTTATCTCACTTGGGAGCAAGTTGAGTAGTCATAGTCACTGACTATGAGGCTTTACTGTAAATCTTAATGATGTCACATGGCTGAAGAGTTTTTATTTGTAACAGGAGGCTGAGAAGACTATAGTATCATTAAAATACAGTGGTGGCCACCCATAAACAAGACACTACCTACCTACTTGTACATATAGATAGATTGAACTACATTTTTTTCTTGAGGAATTCAAATGATACATATATTATTTTAGAGGACGATAAGATATAACATTGCTTGCATTCTTACTTCCTATGGCAGTATCCTATTTTCATATAATCTATTATTATTATTATTATTATTATTAAGAGACCTATATATGAGCACAAGAGAATTAGCTCTGAGTTAGGTTGGATAAATTGGGGAGATAAAATTTTTTCTCAAGTGTTAAGATAAGAATATTACATTAAGGTTTATTAAACGCCTACTATATCAAGAACCATTATAACCAGTGAACACCCAAATAACACAAACAAAGAAAAAAGAAAGAAGAAAAGGAATGTGTTTATTCAACTGAAAAAGAGCAAGATATGACTGGCTTTAAGTAAAACCTGCCTGATGTGGTTGTTCAGTCCATAAAACTCGGTATAGATTTCTTTGTATTTCTCTTTTCTGTCTACTTATGATATTGTTACATTCTTGATAACTTTCCATGGTATTCCCAATGGTCACCAGTTGCCCTTGTGACTCCATGAAAGAGGAAGACATTATTTCCAAGCATTTCAATAAGGATTTCCAAGGGTCATTTTGATTGCATGAATTTAGAGTTTAAGTTTATCCTTAAACTCTAAACCAGCTGAAGATTAACCTATAGCTGCTGTGTTAGTCCACTTGGACCGCTATAAAAGAATCCTTGAGACTGAGTTGTTTATAAAGAAAAGATGTCTGTTGTGGCTCATAGTTCTGCAGGCAGTACAGAAGCATGGAGCCTTTTAATTAGAAGTTCCAACTTTAAGTTACTTCTTTGCTCTCACATCTAATCATAGGTTGTTAGAAGCAGCCATGCCACATCTGAAATGCTTTGCTGCTTAGAAATTTCTTCTGCCAGATATTCTAGGAGAGCAATCCCCAGCCTTTTTGGCATCAGGGAACAGTTGTGTGGAAGATTTTTCCACAAACTGGTGGTCAGGGGAATGGATTCTGGATGAAACTGTTCCACCTCAGATCAGGCATTAGATTCTCATAAGAAGTACACAACCTAGATCACACACAGTTCACAATAAGGTTCACATTAATATGAGAGCCTAATGCCACCACTGAATTAACAGGAGGCAGAGCTCAGATGGTAATACTTTCTTACCTGCTGCTCACCTCCTGCTATGCAGCCTGGTTCCTAACAGGCCACAGACTGATACCCATCCATGGCCCATAAGTTGGGAACTCTTCCTCTAGGTCATCACACTTAAGTTCAACCTTCCACAGATTCCTAGGGTATGGACACAAGGCAGCCAAGTTCTTTGCTAGAGCATAACAAGGGTGACCTTTGGTCCAGTTCTCAATAAGCTCCTCATTTCCATCTGAGACCTCCTCAGCCTGGACTTCACTATTCATATTTCTATCAGCATCTTGGTTACAACCACTTAACAAGTCTCAAGAACTTCCAAAGTTTCCCTTATCTTCCTACATTTTTCATAGCCCTCCAAACTCTTCTAACTTCTGCCAGTTACCCTATTCCAAAGCCACTTCTACGTTTTCAGATACCTTTATAGCAACATCCTACTCCTGGTACAAATTTTCTGTTAGTCCATTTGTGTTGCTATAAAGAAATAACTGAGGCTGGCTAGTTTATTTTAAAAAGGGACTTATTTTGGCTCACAGTTCTGCAGGCCATAAAGGATGTGTAGTGCCAGCATCCGCTCCTGGTGAGGGTCTTAAGAAGTGTATAAGCATGAAAGAAAACAAAGGGGAACTGGATATATCAGATGGTGACAGAGTAAGAGATGGAGAGGGAGGAGCCACATTCGTTTTAAACAATCAGATCTCAAGAGAATTCACTTATTACCATGAGAAAGGCACCAAGCTATTCATGAGGGATCCACCCCCATGACCTACACACTGCCCACCAGGCCCAACTCCAACACTGGGAATCACATTTGAGCATGAGATTTGGAGGCAACAAACACCCAGGTTATATCGGCTGGTATGTACTGAAACTCCACATACATCAGATTGGATGGTAGGCTTACCAAAATGGAAATGAGAATACTGATCTCAAAAGTATGGTTGACTAATAATACCAGTCAGTGAAATAACAGATCTCTGAGACTATGTCTAGATCTTTCAATTAATCTTTTTCTCTCTTTATGAAATGTAATTATCAAACACATTCTAATTTTATTGAGAAGAAAATTGAAGGTTTTTTAAAATTGTGGTATAATATATAACGTAAAACTCACCATTTTAACAATTTTAATGGATCCAGTCAATGACATTAAGTATATTCCCAGTGTTGAACAGCCATTACTCCCATCTGTTTCCAGAACTTTCTCATCATTCCCAACAGAAACTCTGAAACACTTAAATAATAACTACTCGTTTCCCAGTCACCCAGCAGTTGGTTTGCCTAGTTTAGGTACCTTATGTAAATGGAATCATACATATTTTTCCTTTTTTGTCTGACTTACTGTACTTACCACGCTTTCAAATTTCAGCTATGTTGTAGCATGTATCAGAATTTCATTTCTTGAAACAACTGAATAATACTCCATTGTATGCATATATCACATATTATTTATCTTTCTATAGCTGGACATTTGGATAGTTTTCACTTTTGGGCTATTGTGAATAATGCTGCTATGAATATTTGTGTACCAGTGTCTATTTGAATATCTGCTTTCAGTTATCTTGAGTATATATCTAGAAGTTACATTGTTGAATCATGTGGTAACTGCATATTAAGTTTTTGATGCAAACTGTTTTCCACAGTAGTTGCCACTACTTTATATTCCCACCACCAATGCACAAGGATTCTAATTTTTCCACATCCCCAACAAGACTTGTTATTTTAATTTTTTTAATAGTAGCCACCATAATGGATATAAAGTGATATATTAGTTTGGTTTTTATTTCCATTTTCCTAAAGACTAGTCAATGTTGAGCAAGTTTTTATGTGCTTTTTGGCCATTTGTTTATGTTTTTTTGGGAAAATGGGAACATTTTTTGCTCAATTAGGAGTTGGGTTTCCTTTCAAGAAAACTGAGATATAAGGAATATGTAATTTGCCCGAGACTGTTTAATGTAAAGTGGCAGAAATAGCATGGAAAATCCATGGGATGGTCTCTCAAACCCTTGCTCTTTGTAATTCCACCGGCCCTCCTAGTAAACTGTTGTATGCTTAGCTAAAGTTCATTCTCCCCGACCCTCTGGGATCAATCCAAGAGGGAAAACAAACATTTATAAATTATAACAACTGCTGCTGTCACTATGAATGTTTCTCAAATAACAAACTCAGACTTTGCTGCTATAAAAATGATAAGCACCCCTCCAGGTACGCGCCCAATTTTATGGTTTTTATTAAGAAATAAGCTCTTCAAAAGTCACTTTTTTATTTAGGTAACATTTTCTTTTCACATAAAATTGCTGCTACCACAAACATGTTTTTAGGTAGTTTCCCTAAGTGCAAATGGGTACTAAATCTCTAAGCGCAGTGTGCAGAAAGTACGCTATCGAAAAATGAGTAGTAAGGAAAACTCTCCTGTGAAACAAACAATAAACTACACAGCCTCAGTTTTTTTATTTGGTTCCAATAGGTTTTCTATATGCAGGAAGAAATCTATATGCAATCATGGATTATATTCAAGAAAGCTGTTTGAAGCTGAGATTCTTTGTTTCTTGTCAAGACAAATACCAGCTGATGTAACATATATGTAAATGATTGATTAGTTTTAAATCACCTGTAGGGAACTGACATCATCTTTTTATGTGGAAATAAAATATTTTTTCAGGAGAGAAAGCCAGCTTGATTCTGGCTGTGGAGACACTAGTTTAAAAGGAGACTTTCATCCTGGTGCCCAGGAAAAAAGAATTATAGTGCATCGCAGAAAGACAGGCTCAGGCTTTAAAGAAGGAGACCAAGGAAGAGTCTCATTTACAATTGCTGCCTGAGAGCCTCCAGACAACAGTTACTCTCAGGGTGACTGAGGAGGCAGCCTCTCAAAGGCTCCTCAGCAGGTGGCAAAAAGACGTCACCTCATCCATCTGCAACTGAACAGGGTTACAGCATGGTCTGACAACCTTAACCAAATTCCCATGAAAAAAGTGACTATTATAAGAGTAACAATGAAGAAGGTCACTAGAAGGGCAATTAGAAACTCACAAAAAGCAAAACTACAACAAAAATAAAGCGGTAGAATAAAACATTGATTGGTATTTCTAAGAGTGCTAACTTGGTATTAACTAACAGTTTGGGCTACTTTTAACCTGCATTTTAGTTTTCAACTCCAGTTAAAAATTTAAGAACTAAATGGGAGTCCACTCATTTGGGAAAACTGCACAAAGAAACATTTCTGCCTTCCTTGTCTAGAGTCTGAAAGAGTTCAAGTCAAGCATGAAGGTGGCCAGGAGACAATGTGTCCTTAAGGAGAGCGTCATACAGCTAAGGGAGGTCAACTCTAAAAAGCCCTCCGGCAATCTGATCTGCAAAGATCCCTTACAATTGTTCTATCCATCGACCTTTGAAACTACTTTTCATCATGTAAAATTCTTCCCAGCCTCTCTGGAATGATGCTTGCCTTTTCTTTTTACCATTCCCTATCAATATTGTCCCCCTGTCCAGACATTCCCAAACATGTAGATAAATGAAAGGCCTCTGAGAATCAGCAGACATCTGTGTTTATATGAAGAGCATCGTTAAGCTCTTGCTCTTTACTGATGTCTTTTTAAAACTGATTATCAAAGTTGATAAAGTTGATAAACATGTGGCTTTAAGTTAGTGGACACTGATTTTCTATCCATAACTCAAGGATATCAATGCAAAAAAAAAAAAAAAAAAGTGTGTTTTCACCAAAATCACCCTGGGCATTTTGGAAAGTCAGCACACAAATCTTTGGCAAAGAACCTGGCACATATGAATTGCTGGCATCACCCCAAATATTGGAATTGTTCTCCGAACTTTTTATGAGTCATGCACAAAAATTAGTCTCATCGCTTCAACAAACCCAGTCTTGTTCAATCACCTTATTCATCAGGTTTGGCTCCAAATGCCTATTTTCTCAAATTGGATTCTTGGGCAACAGACGAAGATTATTAATCACTGACTCATTGTGGATATATTTGTAAATGCCACTGGCAAATTCCGGAAGAATAACTCAAAAATAATTAATAATAAAGCAACATTTTTTGGTGAATAAATATCTATCTTTCAATTAGGGATTGAAACTTTGAATTTAGCTCACTCTTTGAGGTATATATTTTGCTCTCTTAACTTTGAACATAACATCAAGGATTTGTGGGGTATATTTTTATATTAGCACTAAGCCCAATTCCACTTAAACATACAGATGATACTACAGGCTAGCACTAATGCACTTAGTAAAAGTTTAGTCAAGAAAAACATATTCGTCATTGACCAAATTTAATTTGGAATATAGTAATGATCCCACTAATTTTGAAACATAAATTTGTAGTGAATAATAATAATTGACTTTTCTTCAGTTTATAGCCCAGCTGATTTTTGCTGGGTGTGTGATTAAGGCAATTTATATGCATTAACTTGTACCATTTGTACCATAACATATTATTTACTTGTAATCTTATCCTCTCTTGTGTTACAGATGGGGGAAAAAACCTTGTTTTGGCAAGTTCATATAGCACATTTTTCTAGCCTTTACAATTATCTGGAATATATAATAACCCTGATGAGCTCTAATTAAGGTTTTGAAGCACAGAGAAGTGGGTTATACTTCCAAAACACCTTCTGTGTCTTCTGTGAGTAAAACCTAACTAGATTTCCCTGCTCTAAGTTCTGCATTTTGAGAAACAAAGCACTCCAGGCAAGTGGAACATGTATGAATCTGATGTCTGACAGTTCTGAGTTCAAGTTTAGGTGCTGATACTAGCTACTGCACTTGGACAAATTACTTGCCTCATCTTTCTAGTCTTAATATAAGCCTAACATCACTTTCTTAATATAAGCCTATCATCACTTTTTATCTAAGCCTAACACCACTTTTTCTTTACTGTGAGACATAAATTAGATTTGCGTAAGTTGCCACCATGATATTTCTTCATTTCAGCTGATAATTTTTAAAGCTGCGTGGCTAATGGTGGGTGGGAGTGTCTTTGTTTATTTTTCCAGTAAAAAACTAGGCTGGGCTTCCTGGTCAGCGCTTGCTATTTTTTGTCTTTTTGATAATAGCAATTTTAACTGGACGGAGATATCTCAGTATGGTTTCAATTTCATTTCCCTGATGATTGGTAACGTTTAACATTTTTCATATATTTGTTGCCCATTTGTTTGTCTTTTATAAAAAAAATCTATACAGATCTGTTGCCCATTTTTTAAAATCGGGTTATTAGTTTTTTTGCTGTTGAATTGAGTTCCTTGTATATTCTGGATATTAGTCCCTTGTTAAATGTATAGTGCATATTTTCTCCCATTTGTAGGTTGGCCCTTCATTCTGTTGTTTCCTTTGCTGTGCAGGACCTTTTTGGTTTAATATAGTCCCATTTATCTGTTTTCATTTTGCCCGTGCTTTTGAAGGCTTACCTATAAAATCTTTGCATGGACCAATGTTTGTGGGAGTGTAAATTAATACATCCATTATGAAAAAAAGAATAAGAATTCCCCTAAAAACTAAAAGAACTACCACATTATCCTACAATCACATTACAGTATATTTATGCCAACCAAAGGAAATTAGTATATCAAAGCAATATGTGCACTCTCGTGCCTTTTCTAGCGCTATTCCCAATAGCCGAAATATGGAATTATCCTAGGTTTCCATCAATAGATGAATGGACACAGAAAATATGATACACACACACACAGACACACACACAATGGAATACTATTCAGGCATAAAAAAAGAATGAAATTCTGTCATTTGCAGCAATATACATCAGCCTACAGGAAAACTTTTTTTAAGTGAAATAAGTCAGGCACAGAAAGATAAATACTGTATCTTCTCATTCATATGTGGGAGCTGAAAATGTTGAGCTCATAGAAACAGAGAGTAGAATTATGGTTCCTACAAACTGGAAAGGGTAAGTGGAGGGGAGGATAGGAACAAGTTGGTTAACAGATATGAAATTGTAGCTAGAAAGGAGGAACAAGTTCTAGTGTTCTATAGCAGTGCAGGGTAAATAGAGTTAACAATCGTTTATTATATATTTTCAAAAAAGGAGAAGATTTTGACTGTTCCCAATACAAAAAAATTAAAAAGTGTTTTAGGTGATCATTATGCTAATTACCCTGATTTGATCATCATGCATTGGATACATGTATTGAAATATAACTTTGTATCCCATAAATATGTAGTTATTATGTGTCAACTAAAAGTAAAAAAGAAAAAAAAAACTGTGCTACAGATTACAGTCCAAAGAAAATACACTTTCCTTCCTGTTATCCTGTTTGTACTGTTTTTCATATGCCTTTGTAGTCTGAAGTATCTCCCATGAGATTAATTTAATGCACTTTTAAACAGTTCTTTTGTATAAATAACAAAAACATTAAGCACAACCAGATGTAATAGCATCTCCCCGAGACGTCCTGGCAACCATAGTAAATAGCTCCTTTGCTCCGTCTCCTGTTCCCTAACCCATGATAACTTCTAATAAAATTCAACTTGTAGGGATCAAAAATTAAAGTTCATTCTGTGGATCTAGATTTTAAAGACCAGGAAGGAACTGTCCAAAGAAATGCTGAGACTGGCCTCAAGAGATTCAGATTCAGAACGTGTCCCAGGTTATCACTATTTCACAGAACCTTCAGGGTGCCATGCTTAACATAAAATACTGTGGCGCTGTTGATACCTCATCACATCACAGAACGAACACGCAACAATGTCCGAAGCTAACTCTGTTTCGTAACACAACATATCTCATGTTCACAGTGGATTCCTCTCATTGTTTATTATTAATAAGTAAAAACATTTATCTTTATATAATTAATTTTGGCACTAGCTTAAGGATATTTTTGATTCAGGACATAAAATAAGAAAGAGTAGCTGAGTTTATCCCTTAAAAATAGACTCTAAATATGAAGAAGTTTTAGAAACACCTCAAACGATTTCTAGGAAGCATAAGAAAGTAAACAACAGAAAAATCCTAATCACAAATTACATTGGCTCAACTTCAAGGGGTGGAATGTTTATGTCATTTTAATTTTTACATTGTTATCATAATATCCCTCAGGTTAAATTCAGAAAAACGGTCAATTTTGAAAGTAAACCACAGGATTGTCAATGCTAAGGTGAGACAAATTTTCTTGTTAAATCTTTCAATTAATATGTTAGCTAAATTTAAAATATTCAATTTTATTTTATAAATTCTAACTTAGAATAATTCTTTATATATAAACTCAAAATGCTTTTGAGTGGAAACTTTAGTTCTTCTACATTCCATTTCATTAGATCCCTCGTGAATATTCACTAATGTCTAGATCCATATGTTAATAAAGAGTCCACCAAGAAGAGTTTATTAAGAAAACAGAGGACAGGGATATTGTTTTTCTGGTATAAGTGTGAGGATATATAATTTTGGATATTTACAGAAAGATAAATCCTTGACAATAGGTTTACCAGAAAAAAAAATAAAATTATTAGGAGTAATACAAATAAATATGTTTTAGTAATTGTTGCATTGGGTAATGCTTAAACTAAATGTTGACCATTTACTCCACAGCACTATATTTGGGGAACACTGCAATTAAGTCCATGGTTATATTTTAGAAAGTAGCAAGTGAATTCCAAGTCATTTTCAAATAATATTGCATGCATTATTATGGGCCAATATGTTATATTTTGAATCTCTCTGATAAAAGTAAGATAAAATAAAGATTCTTTGTTAGAGTTTTGGGGAAGCTGGCAAGAAATTATGCATCTTTTCCTGTCAACATCACAGTATCAGGGATATGTAGTTTGTACGCCTCTATGGATGTTCAATGTTTATCCTGCTATCAATGCTTATTCTTTAGAATTATCCTAAATTTCTTATTTTCTTTTCTGTTGGTGTTGTAACACATTTATGTTATAAGCTAATTTTTAAGGGGACACCATGTTTTTCAACCCAATGTAAGCAAAAGTAGCACACTGCACCTTACATATACCAACTGTGAAATAGATGCTTTTCTGCTATCTTTGGTTTCACTTAATGACAGAGGCAGAAGTCAAAATTACACACTTTTAAAGTATTTTCAAACAAAGTTCTCATTGTAGTCATAATATTAGGTAAATGACTACACGTGCTGAATGTGATATAGGAATGGGCAGTTGGGTGCAGGTGAAGAAAGATCTGTATGTTAGGTGCATGTTTAAATAAGCTTATTTGATGTATACTTTATTCAATAAGAGGAAAATCTAGGCTGGTAGTGGTGGCTCACGCCTGTAATCCCAACACTTTGGGAGGTCACGGCAGGCAGATCACCGGAGGTCAGGAGTTCAACACCAGCCTGGCCAACATGGTGAAACCCTGTCTCTATTATAAATACAAAAATTAGCCAGGCAAGATGGCGGACGCCTGTAATCCCAGCTACTTGGGAGGCTGAGAAAGGAGAATCATTTGAGCCCAGGAGGTAGAGGTTGCAGTGAGTGGAGATCGCAACACTGTGGGCAGCAGAGCAAGACTCCACCTTCAAAAAAAAGAAAATGAAAATCTAAAATACTTTAGATATACATTCACATTTGTATATATTTAGACAACATATGCATAAAAGTCTGCATATGTAATTATATATAATGTATATGCATACATTTATGAATATAGAAATGTGTCAGATGATATAGCTAACATCTATAAAAATACAAACTTTGTTCTGGGAATGTGTTCAATACTTCACACATATATCCTATTTTAACCTTTAAAAAATCCTTTAAGGTAGATCTTAATATTAACTTTTTTTTTTATCAGATTAAGACATTTAAACTCAAAGAAGATATTTTATTTATTGGACTTCACACCACAAGCAAGTGACAGAGCCAGTTTTAGAATTAATATCACCTTTAATCTGTTGCCCAGTCACTTATATGGCTAGTATATGACTTAATTCTATTTACACTGAAACCACATAGAAAAAGATGAATGTACAGTTCTTAACAATTGATGTATTCAGGGTCTATTATTTAAAAAGAAATTTGACCCTCAAGACTGTGGTCAACTTCATATTTTTCTCTAATAGAGCGACATATAAGTGCTACACTGATTATCAGGGTATATATTAATCATAATACTCTGTTAGGTATCATTTGATACCCAAGACCCAATACTGCTATCAGTATTTCTTGTATTGATGACTATAACGTTGAGGTTCCTTACCCATTTCTGGGGGGTTTTATGGTTACAGAAGAATGTATGACCTACAACTCTCATTAACACCAGCATCATAACAATTTGCAGATGCAGTGAAAGTTAATGTGACCTTAAATATTGTCATTAAAATAATAATTATTAAGAACCAATGGAAATGATCTACTTTACAGTGATATGAACAAATGAAAGATACTTTGTGCAAACTAAGTTATTTTTATGGACTAGGATGCAGGCTAGTTACGTTTTTTTGTCTTCAGTCTGTTATGTTAAAGAATCAGTATCAGAGGTTCGTCAAATATAGCTTGTGATCCTGTGATCATCAGACATCAGGAATTTCAATAATATTCATAAACAAGGATATGCACGTAGATGAGGAAATAAAATAATTGTTTTGGTTATTTTCCCAAAACCATCTTGGCAAAGAAACTTTCACACCCCAGAGCTCCACATCTGCAATCGCAAAATAATTAATTTGTTGCCAAGCCATTGTGCATATTCCAGGACACCAGCCAAGATCCAATACTGGCATCAGTAAGTGAAAAATATTGTAATGTTAAATACTGTATTTCCCTGCTTCATTTTGCCAATCATTGATGTCAATAGTATCCTGTTCTTTAGGAAATTTAATTAAATTCTTTCATTCAGATAATCAACATTTGTGCTCCCAACCACTCTTTAAATAGAGTCATTCTTTGTCTCGCAGCTGTGAGAACTTTTTACCCCATCCCCTCACAGAAACAAATAGAGAAAAAAAAGTTCATTTAACACTAGATAATGAAATCCTTTTTGAGATACCATTCACTGGCATGATGCAGTCTTAACAGTAAAGCTTAATCCTAAGGTTTATTCAAGCCAAGTGAGAATCTGAGTCAGTGAAGTTTGGTAAAAATGAATTAGCTGCCTCAAATGACCACATCAAAATGCCATTCTCTCCTTCAGACAGACAATATAAATATTGCTAATAGGATGGCTTTAATATTTTAAGATACATCAAGCCAAATTCATGCATTATACATTTTTATATTAAAGTAAAATGAAGTATCTTAACTACAAATAGACAAAATCAATTTTAAAAAAACCTTCACACAAATCAAAACTAAACATCTGTTCATTTTGCAGTATCTTGGTAAAAAGGATGTATGGATGTGTATGTGTGTGTGTGTGCCTGCGTGCGTGCACACAGGCACACGCGCTGTCAAGGTAGGGTCTATTTGTTTATTTTAATTTCTTTGGCTAGCATATTTCTACTTTTCAATATAACAGCTAGCATATATGTATCAATAGTCATTCTCTTTCTTTTTTTCTGCAGCTCCAACTCTTTCTTCATCCCCTTACCTTATATGGATACACATACACACTTTAGGTCATTTTAAAAACATTTGTGTATACTACACTTACGTCATTACATGTAGATTTCTTACCTAATTACCCTGCATATCTCTAATATAATTGTGCATTTTAAGACTTCGGATCAAATTGTCACAGAATTTTAGAAAAGACATTTGCAAATATTTAAAATGCTTATGGAAATACTGATATATGAGTATCCTTGAGAATTAGGATATAACTTAAAACCAAACATTTATTACTGTTATATGGCTACCTTAAATATAAGCCCTAACAATAAGAGGCAGGTGCTAGAAAAATGCATTTATAAAATTCATATTCACCATCTACTTAACCTACCACCAGACTGCAGTTGAAGATCATTTGCCTTACCTGATCTTCACATTTTAGATTGTGTAAACATTTTAGATAACTATATAATAAAAACTTTGTGGGACTGACATATGTAGTTAATGAGACAGTAGTAAATACAGTGATGTTAGAAACTTCATGCCCTTAAAATAGCTTTTAATATTTTGGATTTAATCATTTTATATTAACAAAGCTTAAATTAACTACAATCCTCAACATTTTGCTTTGCAAGCATATGAAGTCTTTTCACTCTGACTCAGTCGGAGGAAGTGTCTCCCAAGAGATATCCAGACCCCTTTGAATCCAGCTGTGTTTGACTTCCCCCTTCTGACCTCTCCAAGCCAAATAACAGTCCAGCATCTATTTAATTAATTACCTTTACAAACACACTTTTAGCACTAAGCATATTTGGCATTTACTAGGAAAAAAGAAAGCTTTGCCTCTGAATCTAAAAAGACAATGAAATAATCATATGCTACATCTGTATGTTGATTAAGCCTGCTTGATGTCAAAGTAGGGCACGCGAAGCAGTAAAATCATAAACTTACTACTTACTAAATTCAAACATACAAGCACTGTGGTTTAGTTCCTTTGAGTTCAGCACACATTGTTTAGATCAAATTCAAGATAATGTAAAAAGTCTTGTTCTGATAGAACAAACCTACTGTGAATGAATAGGAGACTATTTTCTTGAGCAATAGAACCAACAGTGCTTTTATTCCTTAAGAGATTTTCTATTTTTACACTAAAAGTATACAGTACTGTTCTCTTTATCATGGGCAAGAGGAAAGCATAGTCATCCAGGGCAACTTCTGAAAATAAAATATTCTTTCCTATTTAAGTTTTTACCTATAGCTCCTTGTCCATGTGCTGGTTTCTAAGATCATCACAAAACCCATGTACAATTAGTATGTAAACGCTTTGTGATCCTAATATTGTAATTGCTTTCTTAAGATAAATATTTCAGTCACTACAAGCATGTATTTTTATAACACCTCAGGAATATTAAGGGTGTTTTAAACTCAGTGAAAATATATGCAGCCCACACATAATGAATTTCAAAAGCCTTGAACAGATTGTCTGCATTGTCAACAGTGAATAATGCTCTTTGCTGTGAATGGACAGGCATATGTGAGCCTTTAACCACAGAGAGGCACATAGGTCACATTCTCACAACAATGCCTTCAAAATGAGACAGGACCCCCCCTCCCCAATCTGCAAAGAGCGCGGTGAGTTTTTCTGTGGTGGCTTTACTGTTTATCATACTGTCAACACTGCATGTGTGAATTGAAATTCAGTTGGTTGTCTTAGAGTTGTAATATACACCATTGTTTTCTTTGGGTCTCACCAAAACATTATCTATTCTGATCAACTAGTGGTGACTAAAGGAGAACAAATTCTAGGAGTTGGATTAGAGTTATAAGATTCTATGGTTATTTCTTACACAGCAACAGCTGATGGAATGTTAATGGCTCACAGAATTATTTCTCTATGCCTGACTCTTCTCTAGCTCCAGCTGCCTATTCCACATTTCTAAAATTTCAAACTTATCATGTCCAACACTAAAGTCCTGACGTCTTTCCTCAAACCTGCTCTTCAATGTCTTTCTCATCTAGTTAATGACCACTGCATACTCTACTCAAATACACACACACAAAAATCCCTTGGAGTCACCTTGGACTATTTTCTTTCTCTCACTTATTTCTCACACTTATTTGAAATTCATTCTTATTTCTGGTAATTATTAAATATAAACCAAAAAATGGTTAAAAATATAAAAGGGAACAAAATCTATTGGGAAACCCTTCTTTTTTGGTAACTGGACCAAGGCCTAACAAACCATTGAAGGAAAATCCTAGTGGAAAATCAAAATCACACAGTGACTCCAAGCATTTCTATGCCTTTACCTTGGTTTAGAAATACAATTACTGTAGTTAAGACAAGTGTTATTTTTGGTCACTCACACTGTCAAATCAGTTTTAAAATAATAACACAGAGCAAATGAAAGAGAAACTCACACACATAGCTGATAGAAAAGTAATAGGGGAATCATTTTGGATTTCATCTAGGCTCATGGCTTTAAGTATGACACACACACCCATGGCAGAATTAATTATTGGTCTCACCACTTCCCTTCTGTCTGTATCCACAGCTTTACTAGGTAATTTTGTATTTTCTCCCACAAGAAGTGGAATAGAGCTCCCTATTTCCTGACTTTGGGGGTGGCCTTGTGAACTGGGTTTAGTCAATGAGACAATATTAGACAAGAAATGTGTTTGGGCAATGTCTATCACCATAAAGAGAAAGCTGAATCCCAGCAGGGATACAGCTGGAGACTAAGACCCAGATAGTAGAGAGTAGCAAAATCCAGTGTGACCCTTAGCTTAAGCAGAGCAGCCTAAATAAGGCCAGTCTAGAAGAGCCAAACATAAGTTAACCTGCAGACATGTGAGAAATAAAATGGTTATCATCATATTGCACTGAGATTCTATGGTTGTTTCTTACACAGCAATAGCTAATGGAATGCTAATGGCTCTCAAAAATACTTCTCTATGCCTGACTTTTCTCTATCATGTCCAACACCAAAATTCTGACATCTTTCCTCAAACCTGCTCCTCACTGTCTTTCTCATTGAGGTAATGATAATTGCACACTCTACTCAACATAAAGAAATCCCTTGGAGTCATCTCTGACTATTTTCTTTCTCTCATTCCCTCTTACAATCTTTTGCTAAATCCTGTCAGCTTTACCTTCAGGATTTGAACAAATTTCATGATTCTCAGCGCTAGTACTTGTGTCCTACTGGCATCATTTCTTTCAATGGTATTGCAGTGGTCTCCTAACTGGACTCTCTGCTTCTGCTCTTATTCCAGATAATCCTAGTTTTAGGATTAGATTTAGGATTAGTCCTAAGATCAGTCAGAATGCTAAGTTCAATCATGTCACTTCTGAACCCAAATCCCTCAACAATGTTTCATCTGAAAAAATACTTTAAATGTGAATTTCTTTTTTTTTTTCTACTTTTTAAAAATTTTTATTGCACTTTAGGTTCTGGGGTACATGTGCAGAACATGCAGGATTGTTGCATAGGTACATACATGGGAATGTGGTTTGATGCCTCCATCCCCCCATCACCTATATCTGGCATTTCTCCCCATGTTATCCCTCCCCAACTCCCTACCCCCCCTTTCCCTCCCCTAGTCCCCCAACAGACCCCAGTGTGTGATGCTCCCCTCCCTGTGTCCATGTGTTCTCATTGTTGAACACCCGCCTATGAGTGAGAACATGCGGTGTTTGATTTTCTGTTCTTGTGTCAGTTTGCTGAGAATGATGGTTTCCAGATTCACCCATGTCCCTACAAAGGACACGAACTCACCGTTTTCTATGGCTGCATAGTATTCCATGGTGTATATGTGCCGCATTTTTCTTGTCCAGTATATCATTGATGGGCATTTGGGTTAGTTCCAGGTCTTTACTACTGTAAACAGTACCACAATGAGCATACGTGTACATGTGTCTTTATAATAGCAGGATTTATAATCCTTTAGATATATACCCAGTAATGGGATTGCTGGGTCAAATGGAATTTCTATTTCTAGGTCCTTGAGGAATCGCCACACTGTCTTCCACAATGGTTGAACTAATTTACACTCTCACCAACATTTTCTCCACATCCTCTCCAGCATCTGTTGTCTCCAGATTTTTTAATGATCGCCATTCTAACTGGTGTGAGATGGTGTCTCAATGTGGTTTTGATTTGCATTTCTCTAATAACCAGTGATGATGAGCATTTTTTTCTTATGTTTGTTGGCCTCACATATGTCTTCTTTTGAAAAGTGTCTGTTCATGTCCTTTGCCCACTTTTGAATGGGTTTGTGTTTTTCTTGTAAATCTGTTTTAGTTCCTTGTAGATTCTGGATATTAGCCCTTTGTCAGATGGGTAGATTGCAAAAATTTTTTCCCATTCTGTTGGTTGCTGGTTCACTCTAATGATTGTTTCTTTTGCTGTACAGAAGCCCTGGAGTTAATTAGATCCCATTTGTCTATTTTGGCTCTCTTTTCTTTTTTATTTATCTGGCTAGTGGTCTATTTTGTTGATCTTTTTGAAAAAGCAGCTCCTGGATTTATTGATTTTTTGAAGTTTTTTTTGTGTCTCTATCTCCTTCAGTTCTGCTCTGATCTTAGTTATTTCTTGTCTTCTGCTAGGTTTTAAGTTTTTTTTGATCTTGTTCCTCTAGCTCTTTCAATTTTGATGATAGCGTGTCAATTTTCGATCTTTCCTTTCTTCTTATGTGGGCATTTATGGCTATATATTTTCCTCTAGACACTGCTTTAAATGTGTCCCAGAGATTCTGGTACGTTGTGTCTTCGTTCTCATTGGTTTCAAAGAACATCTTTATTTCTGCCTTCATTTCATCATTTATCCAGTCAACATTCAAGAGCCAGTTGTTCAGTTGCCATGAAGCTGTGCAGTTCTGAGTTAGTTTCTGAATTCTGAGTTCTAATTTGATTGCACTGTGGTCTGAGAGACTGTTATGATTTCTGTTCTTTTGCATTCACTGAGGAGTGATTTACTTCCAGTTATGTGGTCAATTTTAGAGTAGGTGTGATATGGTGCTGAGAAGAATGTATATTCTGTGCATTTGGAGTAGAGTTCTGTAAATGTCTATTAGGTTTGCTTTGTCCAGGTCTGAGTTCAAGTCCTGGATATCCTTGATAATTTTCTGTCTTGTCAATCTGTCTAATATTGACAGTGGAGTGTTAAAGTCTCCCACTAGTATTGTGTGGGAGTCTAAGTCTCTTTGTATGTCATTAAGAATTTGCTTTATGTAACTGGGTGCTCCTGTATTGGGTGCATATATATTTAGGATCATTAGCTTTTCTTTTTGCATTGATCCTTCTACTATTATGTAATGCCCTTCTTTGTCTCTGTTGATCTTTGCTGGTTTATAGTCTATTTTATCCGAGACTAGGATTGCAACTCCTGCTTTTTTTTTGCTCTCCATTTGCTTGGCAGATCTTCCTCCACCCCTTTATTTTGAGCCTATGTGTATCCTTGCATGTGAGATGGGTTTCCTGGATACAGCACACCGATGGGTTTTGACTTTTTATCCAATTTGCCAGTCTGTGTCTTTTGATTGGGGCATTTAGCCCGTTTACATTTAAGGTTAATATTGTTATGTGTGAATATGATCCTGCCATTTTGATGCTAGCTGGTTGTTTTTCCCATTAGTTGATGCAGTTTCTTCATTGTGTCAATGCTATTTACCATTTGGTATGTTTTTGGAGTGGCTGGTACTAGTTTTTCCTTTCTATGTTTAATGCTTTTTTCAGGAGCTCTTGCAAAGCAGGCCTGGTGGTGATGAGATTTCTGAGCAATTGCTTGTTCATAAATGATTTTCTTTCTCCTTCACTTATGAAGCTTAGTTTGGCTGGATATGAAATTCTAGGTTGAAAGTTCTTTCCTTTAAGGATGTTGAATATTGCCGCCAACTCTCTTCTGGCTTGTAGGGTTTCTGCTGAGAGATCCACTGTGAGTCTGATGGGCTTCCCATTGTGGGTAACCCGACCTTCCTCTCTGGCTGCCCTTAGCAATTTTTCCTTCATTTCAACCCTAGTGAATCTGACAATTATGTCTTTGGGGTTGCTCTTCTTGAGGAATCTTTGTGGTATTCTCTATTTCCTGGACTTGAATGTTGGCCTGCCTTGCTAGGTTGGGGAAGTTTTCCTGGATAGTATCCTGAAGAGTGTTTTCCAGCTTGGGTTCATTATCTCCGTCACATTCAGGTACACCTAACAAAAGTAGATTAGGTCCTTTCACATAATCCCATATTTCTTGGAGGCTTTGTTCATTTCTTTTCACTCTTTTTTCTCTAATCTTGCCTTCTCGTTTTACTTCATTGAGTTGATCTTCAATCTCTGATATCCTTTCTTCTGCTTGGTTGATTTGGCTATTGAAACTTGTGTATGCTTCATGAAGTTCTCGTGTTGTGTTTTTCAGCTCCATAGATTCATTTATATTCCTCTCTAAGCTGTTAATTCTCATTAGCATTTTGTCAAACCTTTTTTCAAGGTTTCTTAGTTTCTTTTCTTAGTTTCTTTGCATTGGGTTAGAACATCATCTTTTAGCTCTGAGAAGTTTGTTATTACCCACCTTCTGAAGCCTGTTTCTGTCAATTCATCAGCCCCATTCTCCATCCAGCCTTGTTCCCTTGCTGGTGAGGAGTTGTGATCCCTTGGAGGAGAGGCATTCTGGTTTTTGCTATTTTCATCCTTTTTGTACTGGTTTCTTCCCATCTTTGTGGATTTATCTATCTGTGGTCTTTGTGGTTGTTGACTTTCTGATGGGGTCTCTGAGTGGACGTCCTTTATGTTGCTGAAGTTATTTCTTTCTGTTTCTTAGTTTTCCTTCTAACAGTCAGGCTCCCTTGCTGTAGAATTGCTGGAGGTCCACTCCAGACCCTGCTTGCCTGGGGATCACCTGCAGCAGCTGCAGAACAGTGAGGGTTGCTGCCAGTTTCTTCTTCTGTCATCTTTGTACCAGAAGGATACCTGCCAAATGTCTACCTGAGCTCTCCTTTATGAGGTGTCTCTGGTTATATGGGGGTCAGGGAGCTGCTTGAGGAGACAGTCTGTCCCTTATAGGAGCTCAAGTGCTGAGCTGTGAACTCGATTGTTCTGTTCAGAGCTGCTGGGCAGGTACATTTAAGTCTGCTGCAGTGGAACTCATTTTTTCCCAGGTGCTCTGTCCCAGGAGGGTGGGGCTTTATTTATAAGTTCCTGTCATTCTGCTGCCTTTTTTCAGAGATGCCCTGCCCAGCAAGGAGGTAGTCTAGTCCCAGTCTGCCAGCAGAGGCATTGCTGAGCTGCCGTGAGCTCTGCCCAGCTGCTGTGTGACCTTCCTTGCAGTTTTGTTTATAGGGGTATAGTTAGAACTGCCTTGGTAATGGCAGTCTTCCTCAGTAATGGCAGACTGTCTCTGTAATGGTGGACTGCCTCGGTAATGGCGGACTGCCTCGTTAATGGCGGACTGCCTCGGTAATGGTGGACTGCAACAGTAATGGTGGATGCCCTTCCCCCAACAGAGCTGGACCATCCTGGGTCCAGCTGTGCTTGCTGTGAAACTCTCAGTGCAGAGCTTTTCAGATTGCTGATCTTTGTGGGGGTGGGACCAGCCAAGCCAGATCACCTGGTTCCGTTTCAGCCCCCTTTTTTTCAGTTGAATGGGCAATTCTGTTTCCCAGGCATTCCAGTCACCAGTTGAAATGGCGCATGGATTTGTGTGAGTTTTTGTGCGGAGACCCACTGCACCAGCTGAAACAGCTGTGCTGGAGATTTGTGGTGCTTTTCCAGCTGGGAATCTCCTGCTCTGTGGGCAGTAAAAATTCGTTTGGAAATGCAGTCATCATTCACCCTCTGCGTTTTTGCTGGGAACTGAAATCCAGAGCTGTATTTGGCCATCTTGGATTCTCCATTTTCCCCTCCTTTTAAGGATTTAAAAATTGTTTCTTGATTTTAGTTTCTTTACAATAAAAAGATATACCTTACAATATTTAAGAAAATTTACAAATAACCAAATATGTTTAAATTTATTTTTAAGAAATATTTATGCAGAATATTTTTAAGAAATATTTTAAGAAGTATTCAATATTCCATATTCATGCAGAATATTAATATTTTTTTCTAAAATTAATTTAAAGATTACTTGCTTTGTTATGTTTGAATTAAGGATTGACTGTACATTAAAATTTAGACTGAACTGAAATAGGTGTTAGGGTATGAAAAAATGATTCAGTGAGCTAGTATTTGTAATTCTTGTACATTGTACTTAATAAGTTTTAAAATAATTTCTTGATTTTTATTTGTAAATGAAAAGATAAAAAATGCTCAGGCTACTTTCCAATTCTTGCAAACACAAATAACACATTTTGGCAAGGATAGAATAGTATTTCATTAAATGAATGACTAAAACGAATACAGTACTTTTTTTACTCATCTGTTAAATAGTTTCTTGAAATACAAGATATAACTATATAAGCTAAATAAGAAAATTGGTGAGATGAATGCAAATTATGAATCTGATAAAATGCATCAGGAGTCAAATTTGTAAGCAACGGTCTACCTTGGGTGTAAATTTCACAATATATGATTTGGAGAAAAAACAGTTCAAAACAATTCAAAATGTTATATTGTTCAAAATCACCATGGAAGGTCATCTGTTTTAGCTCAGCCACTGAGGGCTTGAGTAAGGGGCAAACATATGTGGCCTCTTCTAAGGTCTTACACATATTCACTCCAGAATCACTCAAGCTCTTGGTTACTGAACGGTCTTCACTATTTATCATGAAATATTTAGAAAATATTTAGGGATCTGTATATTTTTGCCATTGCATAACTAAGAGTTATTGAAGTGGTGGGAGATGGATATATAGACAAATTATATGAAACCTAACATTATATATTAAAGACTTTGAACTTTATAGAAAATAAGGAATCAATAAAAATCTTACCTCCAGGTGAGAGACACGATGGGACTTAAAACTTGCTGGCATTTTTGATATTTTTTGAGAAGGGTTGAGATAAGAAGTGGTGAAAAGTAGTTAGAAAGCTGTTTCAATAGTCTGACTGTAAGTTGATGAGGATTTGAATAATGCAAATTTCACAGGTAGTAAAAATAACTTTTATAAGAGTCACTTCAAGATTTAGATTTAGGAGATGAAAGAAACCTAAGGTGAGTCAGTCTTCTGTCCCCTTCCTCCCTTCCTTTCAGCCAACCAACCAATCTTCCTTCCTTCCTTCCTTTTTCTTTTCTTCCTTTTTTCTTCCTTGCCTTGCCTTTCCTTTTTCTTTCTTTTCCTTCTTTTCTCTCAGTCTCTCTCTTTCTTTCTTTCTTTTTCTCAATTGTAGTAAGAACACTTAACATGAGATCTACCCTCAACAAATTTTAAAATCTAAAAATATGGTATTGTTAATTACAGGCATAGTCTTGTGTAGCAGATCCCTAGGATATATTCATCTTATACAACTGAAACTTTATACTGATTGAACAGCAACTTCCCATTTCTCTCTCCTTTCAGCCCTGAAAACCACCATTCTACTCTCTGCTTCCATGTCTATGACTATTCTAGATACCACATTTAAGTGGAATTATGCAGCATTTGTCCTGCTGTGATTGGGTTATTTCACGTAACATAATGTCCTCCAGGTTCATCAAAATTGTCATGTGTGGCAGAATTTCATTTTTTTATTATTTTGTGTATTTGTTTTTTATTATACTTTAAGTTCTGGGATACATGTGCAGAATGGGCAGGTTTGTTACATAGGTATACACGTGACATGGTGGTTTGCTGCACCCATCAACCCGTCATCTATATTAGGTATTTCTCCTAATGCTACCCCTCCCCTTGTCCCCACCCCCTGACAGGCTCTGCTGTGTGATGATCCCCTCCCTGTGTCCATGCCTTCTCATTGTTCAACTCCCACTTATGAATGAGAATATACAGTGTTTGGTTTTCTGTTCCTGTGTTAGTTTGCTGAAAATGATGGTTTCCAGCTTCATCCATGTCCCCACAAAGGACATGAACTCATTCTTTTTTATGGCTATATAGTATTCCATGGTGTATATGTGCCACATTTTCTTTATTTAGTCGGTCATTGATGGGCATTTGGGCTGATTCCAAGTCTTTGCTATTGAGAACAGTGCTGCAATAAACATATGTTTGCATTTGCCTTTATAGTAGAATGATTTACAATTTTTTGAGTATATACCCCGTGACGGGATTGCTAGGTCAAATGGTATTTCTGGTTCTAGATCCTAGAGGAATTGCCACACTGTCTTCCACAATGGTTGAACTAATTTACACTTCCACCAACAATGTACAAGCATTCCTATTTCTCCACATTCTCTTCAGTATTTGTTGTTTCCTGACTTTTTAGTGATTGCCATATTAATTGGCATGAGATAGTATCTCATTGTGTTTTTGATTTGCATTTCTCTAATGACCATTGATGATTAGCTTTTCTTCATATGTTTGTTAGCTGCATAAATGTCTTCTTTTGAGAAATATCTGTTCATATCCTTTGCCCACTTTTTGATGGTTTTTTTTTTACCTTGCAAATTTGTTTAAGTTCCTTACAGATTCTGGACATTAGCCTTTTGTCAGATGGATAGATTGCAAAAATTTTCTCCCATTCTGTAGGTTGCCTGTTCACTCTGATGATAGTTTCTTTCGCTCTGCAGAAGTTCTTAAGTTTAATTAGATCCCATTTGTCAATTTTGGCTTTTGTTGCAATTGCTTTTGGTGTTTTAGTCATGAAGTCATTGCCATGCCTATGTACTGAATTGTATTGCCTAGGTTTTCTTCTAGGGTTTTTATGGTTTTAAGTCTTACATTTAAGTCCTTAATCTATGTTAATTTTTTTATAAGGTGTAAGGAAGGTGTCCAGTTTCAGTTTTCTGCATATGGCTAGCCAGTTTTCCCAACACCATTTATTAAATAGGGAATCCTTTCCCCATTGCTTGTTTTTGTCAGGTTTGTCAAACACCAGATGGTTGTAGGTGTGTGATGTTATTTCTGAGGAATTTTTTTTCTGTTCCATTGGTCTATATATGTGTTTTGGTGCCAGCACCATGCTCTTTTGTTTACTGTAGCCTTGTAGTATAGTTTGAAGTCAGATAGCATAAAGCCTCCTGCTTTGTTCTTTTTGCTTAGGATTGTCTTGCCTTTGTGGGCTCCTTTTTGGTTCCATATGAAATTTAAAGTAGTTTTTTCTAATGCTGTGAAGACAGTCAATGGTAGCTTGATGTGAATAGCATTGACTCTAAATTACTATAGGCATATGGCTATTTTCATGATGTTGATTCTTCCTATTTATCAGCATGGAATGTTTTTCCATTTGTTTATGTACTCTCTTATTTCCTCGCACAGTGGTTTGTAGTTTTTCTTGAAGAGGTTCTTCATATCCTTTGTAAGTTGTTTTTCCTATGTATTTTATTCTCTTTGTAGCAGTTGTGAATGGGAGTTCACTCATGATTTGCCTCTCTGTTTGTCTATTATTGGTGTGTAGGAATGCTTATGATTTTTGCACGTGGATTTTGTATCCTGAGACTTTGCTGAAGTTGCTTATCAGCTTAAGGAATTTTTTGGCTTAGACAATGGGGTTTTCTAGATATACTTCTCTTCCTATTTGAGTACACTTTATTTCTTTGTCTTGCCTGATTGCCCTGGCCAGAACTTCCAATACTACATGGAACAGAAGTGGTGAAAGACGGCATCCTTGTCTTGTGCCAGTTTTCAAGGGGAATTCTTCCAGGATATGCCCATTCAGTATGATATTGGCTGTGGGTTTGTCATAAATCGTTGTTATTATTCTGAGATACATTCCATCAATACCTAATTTATTGATTATTTTTAATATGAAGGGATGTTGAATTTTATCAAAGGGCTTTTCTGCATCTATTGAGATAATCACATGGTTTTTGTCATTGGTTCTGTTTTTGTGATGATTATGTTTACTTATTTATGTACGTTGCACCTGACTTGCATTCCAGGGATGAAGCCAACTTGATAATGATGGATAAGCTTTTTGATGTGCTGCTGGATTCACTTTGCCCGTATTTTATTGAGGATTTTCACATCAATGTTCATCAGGGACATTGGCCTGAATTTTTCTTTTTTGTGTTGTGTGTCTGCCAGGTTTCGGTATCAGGATGATGCTGGCCTCATAAAATAAGTTAGGGAGGAGTCGTCCCTCCTCTCCTTTCTTTCTTCTTTTTCTTTTTCTTAAGATGGAGTCTCACTCTGTTGCCCAGGCTGGAGTGTAGTGGTGTAATGATCTCGCCACACTGCACTCTCTGCCTCCCAGGTTCAAGCGATTCTTTTGCCTCAGCCTCCTAAGTAGTTAGAATTACAGGTGCCCACCACCACACCTAGCTAATTTTTGTATTTTTAGTGGAGACAGGGTTTTGCCATTTTGGTCAGGCTGGTCTTGAATCTCTGACCTCAGGTGATCCGCACACCCTGGCCTCCCAAATGCTGGGATTACAGGTGTGAGCCACTATGCCTGGCTAAGTCCCTCTTTTTGTATTGCTTGGAATAGTTTGAGAAGGAATGGTACAAGCTCCTGTTTGTACCTTTGGTAGAATTTGTGAATCTATCTGGTCCTGGGCTTTTTTTGGTTGGTAGGCTATTAATTACTGCTTCGGTTTTAGAACTTGTTATTGGTCTACTTTGGGATTTGACTTCTTTCTGGGTTAGTCTTGGGAGGGTGTATGTGTCCAGGAATTTACCTATTTCTTCTAGATTATCTAGTTTATTTGTGTAGAGATGAATATAGTACTCTCTGATGGTAGTTTGTATTTCTGTGGAATCAGTGGTGATCTCCCCTTTATCATTTTTTTTAATTGGCTCTATTTGATTCTTCTCTGTTTTCTTCTTTATTTAGTGGTCTGCCTGTTTTGTTAATCTTTTCAGAAAACCAGCTCCTGGGTTCACTGATTTTTTGGAGGGTTTTTTGTGTCACTATCTTCCTCAGTTCGGTTCTGATCTTAATTATTTCTTGTCTTCTGCTAGCTTTTGAATTTGCTTGCTCTTGCTTCTCTAGTTCTTTTAGTTGTGATGTTAGGGTGTCGATTTTAGATCTTTCCTGCTTTCTCCTGTGGGCATTTAATGCTATAAATTTCCCTCTAAACACTGTTTTAGCTGTGTCCCAGAGATTCTGGTACATTGTCTTTGTTCTCATTGGTTTCAAATAACTTATTTATTTATGCCTTTATTTACACAGTAGTCATTTAGGAATAGGTTGTTCGGTTTCCATATAGTTGTGTGGTTTTGAGTGAATTTCTTAATCCTGAGTTCCAATTTGATTGCACTGTGGTCTGAGAGACGGTTACGATTTCCTTTCTTTTGCATTTGCTGAGGAGTGTTTTACTTCCAATTATGCGGTCAGTTTTAGAATAAGTGCAGTGTGGTGCTGAGAAGAATGTATATTCTGTTGATTTAAGGTGGAGAGTTGTGTGGATGTCTATTAGGTCCACTTGGTCCAGAGCTGAGTTAAAGTCCTGAATATACTTGTTAATTTTCTGTCTCATTGATCTAATATATATATTTTTTGAGATTGTGTTTCATTATTGTTGCCCAGGCTGGAGTGCAGTGGCACAATCTTGGAAACTGCAACCTCGGCTTCCTGGGTTCAAGTAATTCTCTGCCTCAGCCTCCCGAGTAGCTGGGATTTCAGGTGCTCACCACCATACCCAGCTAACTTTTATATTTTTAGTAGAGACGGGGTTTCACCATGCTGGCCAGGCTGGTCTTGAATTCCTGACCTTGTGATCCACTTGACTCGGCCTCCCAAAGTGCTGGGATTACAGGCGTGAGCCACCACATCTAGTCTGATCTGTCTAATATCGACAGTGTGGTGCTAAAGTCTCCCAGTTTTATTGTATGCGAGTCTAAGTCTCTTTGTAGGTCTCTAAGAACTTGCTTTATTAATCTGGGTGCTCCTATATTGGGTGCATATATATTTAGGATAGTTAGCTCTTCTTGTTGCATTGATCCCGTTACCATTATGTAATGCCCTTCTTAGCCTTTTTGAATATTTGTTGGTTTAAAGTCTGTTTTATCAGAGACTAGGATTGCAAAGCCTGCTTTTTTGGTTTGTTTGCTTCCCATTTTCTTGGTAAATATTCCTCCATCCTTTAATTTTGATCCTACGTGCGTGTCTGCATGTAAGATGTGTCTGCTGAATACAGCACACTGATGGCTCTTGACTCTTTATCCAATTTGCCAGTCTATTTCCTTTAATTGGGGCATTTAGCCCATTTACATTTATGGTTAATATTGTTATGTGTGAATTTGATCCTGCCATTATGATGGTAGCTGGTTATTTTGCACATTAGTTGATGCAGTGTCTTCACAGTGTCAATGGTCTTTATATTTTGGTATGTTTTTGCAGTGCTGTTACTGGTTTTTCCTTTCAATATTTAGTGCTTCCTTCATGAGCTCTTGTAAGACAGGCCTGGTGGTGATGAAATCCCTCAGCATTTGCTTGTCTGTAAAGGATTTTATTTCTCCTTCACTTATGAAGTTTAGTTTGCCTGAATATGAAATTCTGAACTGAAAATTATTTTAAGAATGTCAAATATTGGTCTCCACGCTCTTCTGCCTTGTAAGGTTTCTGCAGAGAGATTCACTGTTAGCATGATGAGCTTCCCTTTGTAGGTAACATGACCTTTCTCTCTGGCTGCCCTTAGCATTTTTTATTCTCATTTCAATCTGGGTGAATCTGATGATTATGTGTCTTGGGGTTGCTTTTCTCAAGGAGTATCTTTGTGGTGTTCTCTATAGTTCCTGAATTTGAATGTTGGCATGTCTTGCTAGGTTTGTGAAGTTCTGGATAATATCCTAAAGTGTGTTTTCCAACTTGGTTCCATTCTCCTCATTTTCAGTTACACCAAAGTAGGTTTGGTGTAACCAAAGGAGGTACCTCATACACCAAGTAGGTTTGGTCTTTTCACATAGTCCCATATTAATTGGAGGCTTTGTTCATTCTTGTCTTCATGCTTTATTTCATTAAGTTGATCTTCAGTCTCTGCTATCCTTTCTTCTGCTTGATGTATTAGGCTCTTGATACTTGCGTATGCTTCATTAAGTTCTTGTGCTGTATCTTTCAACTCCATCAGGTCATTTATGTCTTCTCTAAATTGACTATTCAAATTAGCAGTTCCTGTAACCTTTTATCAAGGTCCTTAACTTCCTTGCATTGGGTTAGAATATGCTCCTTCAGCTTGGAGGAGTTTGCTATTACCCACCTTCTGAAGCCCACTCATATCAGTTCATCAGTCATTCTGCATCCAGTTTTGTTCCCTTGCTGGTGAGGAGTTGTGAACCTTAGGAGAAAGGTCACTCTTGTTTTTGGAATTTTCGGCCTTTTTGTGCTGGTTTTTCCTCATCTTCATGGATTTATCTCATTTTGATCTTTGATGTTGGTGACCTTTGGATAGGGTTTTTGCCTGGGCATCCTTTTTGTTGAAGTTGATATTGATATTAATGTTATTGCTTTTTGTTTGTAAGTTTTCCTTCTAACAGTCAGGCCCCTCTGCTGCAGGTCTGCTGGAGTTCACTGGAGGTACACTCCAGACTCTGTTTGCAGCAGAGGCTGCAGAACAGCAAAGATTGCTGCCTGCTCCTTCCTCTGGAAGCTTTGTGCCAGAGGGGCACCTGCCAAATGCCAGCCAGAGCTCCCTTGTATGAAGTGTCTGTGGACCCCTGCTGGGAGATGTCTCCCCTCAGGAGGCACGGGGATCAGGGACCCACTTGAGGAGGCAGTCTGTCCCTTAGAAGAGCTTGACTGCTATGCTGGGAGTTCCACTACTCACTCCAGAGCTGAAGGTAGGAATGTTTAAGTCTGCTGAAGCTGTGCCCACAGTCGCTCCTTCCCTGAGGTGCTCTGTCCCAGGGCAATGGGAGCTTTATCTATACGCCTCTGACTGGGGCTACTACCTTTCTTTCAGAGATACCCTGCCCAGACAGGAAGAATCTAGAGAAGCAGTCTGGCTACAGTGGCTTTGCCACACTGAGGTGAGTTCAGCCCAGTTCAAACTTCCAGGCAGCTTTGTTTACATTGTAAGGGGAAAACTGCCTACTCAAGCCTCAGTAATGATGGATGCCCCCACTCCCTGCTGCCAAGCATGAGCCTCCCAGGTTGACTTCAGATTGTTGTGCTGGCAGTAAGAATTTCAACCCAGTGGATCTTAGCTTGCTGGGCTCAATGAGGGTAGGATCTGCTGAACTAGACCACTTGGCTCCCTGGCTTTAGCCCCCTTTCCAGAGGAGTGAACGGTTCTGTCTTGCTGGCGTTCCAGGCACCACTGGGGTAGGCAAAAATACTCTTGCTGCTAGCTCAATGTCTGCCCAAACGATAGCTCAGTTTTGTACTTGAAACCGAGGGTCCTGGTGGTGTAGGCACCCGAGGGAATCTCCTGGTATGCAGGATGTGAAGATCACGGGAAAAGAGTAGTATTTGGGCTTGAATGCACCATCCCTCATGGCACAGTCTCTGATGGTTTCTCTTGGCTGCGGGAGGGAGTTCCTCAACGCCTTGTGCTTCCCAGGTGAAGCAACGGCCCACCCTGCTTCAGCTCACCCTCCTTGGTCAGCACCCACTGTCTAACCAGTACCAATGAGATGAGCTGGGTATTTCAGTTGGAAATACAGAAATCATCCATCTTCTGCATTGGTCTTGCTGGGAGCTGTAGACCGGAGCTGTTCCTATTCGGCCATCTTGCCAGCCACTGCAGAATTTCTCTTTTTAAAGGCTGAATAATATTCCATTGCATGCATATACCACGTTTTCTTTATTCAGGCATTCATCAGCATTTAAGTTTTTTCCATCCCTTGGTTATTGTGAACAATGCAATGAACATGAGAGTGTAGCTATCTCTTTGAGATACTGATTTCAGTTCTTTTGGATATAAACATGGAACTCTGCTGTATTAAACAATAGTTCTACTTTTAATTATTTGAGGAACTTTCACATTATTTTTCAGAGTTGCTGAATCATTTTACATCACCACCAATAGTGTACAAGGGTCTCAATTACTTCACATCCTCAGCAACGCTGGTCTTTTGGTTTTCTAAATAATAGCAATCCCAGTATCCTAATGAGATATGAGTTCATAAATTATTGTGGTTTTGATGTACATTTGCCTGATAATTAGTGATGTTGAGCACCTTTTATATACCCTTTGGCCAGCTGTATGCCTTCTTTAGAAAAATGTCTAGTTTTGTCATTTACCCCCTTTTTAATTGAGTTGTTTTTATTTTACATTTGCTATTGAGTTGTAAGAATTTCTTATATATTTTTTATATTAATCTTTCATCAGATATAGTTTGCAAATATTTTCTCCCTTCAATAGATTATCTTTTCACTCTGTTGATTGTTTTCTTTGCTGTGCAGATGCTTCTTAGTTTGGTGCTGTTTCACTTGTTAATTTTTGCTTTTATATAAAGCTTGTGCTTTGGGTGTCATATCTAAGAAATTATTGCCAAATTCAATGTCAGGAGGTTTTTTTGCCCAGGTTTTATTCTAGGAGTTTTACAGTTGCACATCTTACATTTAAATCTTTAATCCATTTTGAGTTTATTTTGTGTATGGTGTAAAGGAAGCCTCCAGTTTCATTCTTTTGCATGTGAATATCCGGGTTTTCAACATTATTTACGGAGGAGACTCTTCTTTCCTTATTATGTATCCTTAACACCATCATAGATTAGTTGACTAAATGTGACTGAGTTTGTTTCTGGACCATTCTGTTCAATTGGTCTATGTGTCTGTTTTTAGGTCAGTACCATATAGTTTTGATTACTGCAGACTTGTAATATTTAAAAATGTGAAATTGTGACACCTTCAACTTTGATTCTTTCTCACATTTACTTTGGTTATTTGGGAATTTTTGTGGTTCCATATTAATTTTAAGATTTTTTTTTCTATTTCTGTGAAAAATACTATTGAGATTTTTATAGGGATTTTATCAAATCTAGAGACTGCTTTGGGTGGTATGCATATTTTAGTAACATAAATTCTTCCCATCCATGGATACAAGATGCCTTCCCATTTATTTGTGTCTTCATTAATTTCTTTTATCAACATGTTATAGTTTTCAGTATGTATGTCTTATTACCTTTTTGGTTGTTTATTCCTATTTTATTTTTTAGACGCTGTTATAAATGGAATTGTTTCCTAATTTCCTTTCCAGATAGTTCATTTTTAGTGTCTAGAAATACAACTGGTTTTTATATGTTGGTTTGCATCCTGCAACTCTGCAACTTTACTGAACTAGTTTTCTAGTTCTAACAGTTTTTGTTGTTGTTTTGTTTTTGTTTTTCGTGTGATCTTTAGAGTTTTCTGTATATAAAATTATGACATCTGCAAACAAAGATAATTTTACCTCTTCCTTTTCTATTTCTTTCTTTCATTTGTTATTATTATTATTGCCTAATTATCCTGGCTAGGACTTTTAGTACTATGTTAACTGGATGTAGCAAGAGTGGGCATCCTTATGTTGTTTGTGATCTTAGTGAAAAAGCTTTCAATTTTTCACTGTTGAGTACCTGTGGTCTTTTCTTATGTGGTCTTGGTTATGTTGAGGTAAATTTTTCTATACCTAGCTTGTTGAGAGTTTTCATGATAAAAGGTCACTAAATTTTATCATTTTATCAAATGATTTTCTGCATTATCTATTGAGATAATGATTTTTCTTTTTTTTGAGATAGAGTTTCAGTCTTGTTGCCCAGGCTGGAGTGCAGTGGCGTAATCCTGGCTCACTGCGACCTCCGCCTCCTGGGTGCAAGCAATTCTCCTGCTTCATCCTCCTGTATAGCTGGGATTACAGGCACCTGCCACCATGCCTGGCTAAATTTTTGTATTTTTAGTAGAAATGGGGTTTCACCATGTTGGCCAGGCTGGTCTTGAACTTCTGACCTCAGGTGATCCACCCGCCTCGGCCTCCCAAGTTGCTGTGATTGCAGGTGTGAACCACTGTGCTCAGCCAGTGATGTGATTTTTATCCTTCATTCTGTTAACGTAGTGCATCACATTAATGGAATTGCTTATGTTGAGATATCCTTGCATCCCAGGGACAAATCCCATTTGGCTGTGGTATATGATCTTTATAATGTGCTGTTGAATTTTATTTGCTTGCATTTTACTGAAGATTGTTGCATCTATGTTCATCATGAACTGTAATTTCCTTTTCTTTCCTTTTTTTTTTTTTTGGAAATGAAGTCTCGCTTTGTTGCCCAGGCTAGAGCGCAATGGCATTATCTTGGCTCTCCGCAACTTCTGTCTCCTGTGTTCAAGTGATTCTCCTGCCTCACCCTCCCAAGTAGCTGGGATTACAGGTGCCTGCCAATGTGCCCAGCTAATTTTTGTATTTTCAGTAGAGATGGGGTTTCACCATCCTGGCCAGGCTGGTCTCAAACTCCTGACCTCATGATCCAGCTGCCTTGGCCTCCCAAAGTGTTGGGATTACAGGTGTGAGCCACTGCACCTAGCCTGTAGCTTCCTTTTTGTATAGTGTGCTCATCTGGTTTTGGTATCAGGATAATGCTGGCCTCATAAAATGAGCTTGGAATTGTTCCCACCTCTTAAATTTTTGGAAAGAGTTTAAGAAACCTTGGTGTTAATTCTTCTCTAAGTGTTTGGTAGAATTCACCAGTGAAGCCATCTAGTACTCGGGTTTTCTGTTGGGAGGTTTTGATTATTAAGTCAATCTCATTATTTGTTATTGATTTATTCAGATTTTCTATTTCTTCATGATTCAGTCTTGATAGGTTGTTAATTTCTAGGAATTCATCCATTCCTTCTATGATATCCAATTTAGAGACATATCATTATTCATAGTGGATTTTATCATCCTGCTTTTTTTGTAGCATAAATTATGATGTCCACTCTTTCATTTCTGTTTTTTTTTTAGTTTTCTTTCTCTCTATTTTTTTTTTTTTTTTGGTTTGTCTTGCTACTTAATTGTCAATTTTATCTTTTCAAAAAATCAATGGTGTTTTATTGATTTTTTTTTCTATTTTTTAATTCTCTATTTGTGAATTATTAGTATTTGATTTTGGAGCACTGGATATATATGATGTCAACACCAACCAAATTGCAATAAGATAGGAAAAGAAAAAAAAGTTTTTGTGATAGGAGATAAGATGATGAGTACAATTATTGCATATCTTGAGTCTGGGATGCCCAGAAAACATGAAGGAGATCTTTCATTAAATATAGTTGGAAGTTCAAGAAACGTTTGATGTACAAATTTTGATGTTTTTACCTTGCAGTTTTTCAATCTGCAGAGGTGATTATTGAGGATATTTTAATCACTTTTATTCACAGGATTCTTTCAAACAATTTCATCCTTTTCTTAGGAACATTTAACGTAGATAAATGTCATTTTGAGTCTGTGGTTACTCTCATTACTTCTGGATTCTAACAAAATGTCACACAACAAGGCATGGGTTTGCCTTCCAAGTAGCTGCCAAAAAACCCAGATGATTCAGCGTAAAACTGTGATGAAGTTAAATCCAGCTAAAGAAAACATCGACCAATGAAAGACAGAAAGAGAAAGTAGGTAGATAAATTATCTTTCACTTTCTCCAGTGGATGGAACTTCCCAAGGCACAATTCCCCATTCCTCCTTTCTATAGTTTGCTCATGTGGCTAGGCAGGTATATCAGATGAGATTCCCATGAAGTAGAAGTCAGTGCATTCATATGTTATATTTTTTCACTTCCTGTCCTTCTGTGCTTTGGTTTCTTGGGATTTCATCTTTAAATAAGTGACTATCTGTTAATCCTTGACTAAGGCTCTGTTTTCTAGGAAACCAGGATAGTTCTAGGAACCAGACCCTTATGAAGAGAATTGGAGATGAACTGCTCATTTGTGTATAATAAATAGAGATCCTTGTATGGGAGATAGCGGTGCGATACTAACTTTAGGTACCAAAATTACCTTAAACTATCCCTATAGTTAATCAGGAATAAATGAAGTTGGATGGAAAGCATGTAGAAATCAAGTACCTCCAGCATTTGTAGGAACAATGATAGTCTCAAAGATAATAAAGTAGAGTAACTTCTTTTAATGGCACAGGAGATTTTTAAAGGAAAATGATAGGTTTAGGCAGCTAATTACAAACTTAAAATTCAAGGTCTAAAGCCAGAGGAACTGTATGGCATCAGTAAAGGAGACTTCTATTTCCTGCAGCCACTGGGCATACTTGCTGAACACCAGGCTTAGGATTTGGTTATATACTTAAAAGGAGAATAAATTCTCAACCTCAACAGATCTTCCATCAAAGACAGAATCGTAGCGGAGAAGGGGTGGAATTCTGAAACTTGGGATAGTGACATTTCAGTGGATGAGCTTAAAAATCTTGGATGCTTCCCAAATTTCCTAGAACCTCCTGGCTGGCAAAAACAAGAACAAGAACAACAACAGAACAAAACAAAACAGCCTGGAAAAGAAAACCTCCCCGTTACCAGAGGAGAATTCTGTAATGACTTTTCTGAAGCAGATGCCTTTCAAGACAATGTCTGTTTTCCATAAGACTTATTGTCACCACGATTTATTACTCCTAGATACACGATAGAAATCAAGGCTTAAAACAGCCTTAGCAGAGGGGTATAAGAAAGACCTTTGCCAGTAAGAAATAGCTTTTACTCTAAAAAACTTGACGCACAGAAAGGATCCAGAGGAACATGTGAAAATAGATTTGAACGGAGTTATCCTGGGGAAAGGCTGAATATAAAGTTCACTGGAGAAGAATTTATTGTCATAAGGGTGTAGGAGTTTCAATATTTTGGCAAGACCACCTGGCCATAGAAAATCTGGACTAACATAATGTGCTAACAGTGTTTGAACACTGTGTGGGAGTAGCACATCCTGAGAACTGTTTCAGCTTTTGATAATAGTTTATGTAGTTTGGATGAGTGTCCCCACCCAAATCTCATAGTGAAATGTAATCCTCTATGTTGAAGGTGGGGCCTGTTAGGAGGGGATTGGATCATGGAGGTGGATTTCTCATGAATGGTTTAGCACCATCCCTTGAGGTACTGTTGTCATAACTGTGAGTGAGATCTGGTCATTTAAAAGTGTGTAGAAGCCAGGCTCAGTGGCTCACACCTGTAATCCCAGCATTTTGGGAGGCAGAGGCAGGTGGATCACTTGAGGCCAGCAGTTTGAGACCAGTCTGGACAGTATGGTGAAGTACAGGCTCTACAAAAAAATACAAAAATTAGCCAGTGTGTTGGTGCCTATCTGTTGTCCTAGCTACTTTGGAGACTGAAGGAGCATTGCTTAAACCTGGGAGACAGAGGCCTCAGTGAGCCTAGATAGCACCACTGCACTCCAACCTGGGTGACAGAGTGAGACTCTGGACCTCCCTCCTCACTCTCTCTTGCTCCTCTTTCACCATGTGATGTTCCTGCTACCCCTTTGCTTTCCACCATGACTGGAAGCTTCCTGAGGTCTCCCCAGAAGCAGATGTCACTATGTTACCTGTACGGCTTACAGACCCATAAGCCAATCCTACCTCTTTTCTTTATAAATTACCCAGTCTCAGGTGCTTCTTTAAAGCAATGTGAGAACAGCCTAATATAATAATGGTCTTCAGTAAGAGGATTAATAATTTCTACTTTTGAGAGTGAATCTATGAAGGTTGCTCTAGATGAAAATCTAGTCTGAAAGAACTACCTAATATACTGATCTTGATCTGTCACTTAAGAAATGCAATTTTTAAATATTTCATTTTGCAGAATAATTTCCATATTCTCAATAACTTTCAATGAAACTTCATTTGAATGGCTGTGAAAACATCACAGAGAATCACGTAAGTAGTGCTTTAATAATTAAGGTGTCTATAATCACTTCCTGGTCACAATACCAATAAGTTGCTTTCCTAGCACCAGTAAGATTGGGCAAGTCAATTTCCATTTTCATGCTGTATACTTACATGGTAATCTCAAATAACACACAAGAAAATGAGCAGGCAGTAATGGCTGTAATATAATATTACTAAAACTGTCTTCGGAAAATATGGGTTGTGCCACAGAACAAAAGTAATAATATCCCATGTATACTCGCCTAATTTTTATTAAATATTCCTTTTTAGTTGGGGTACCCAATAGGGTGATAAATTATAACACTGAAGAACTCACCTATCAAAATTAGCATGAAGTCCAGTGTTACCTCGGCCCACAACAACCCTGTCTTTCTGCCAACAAACCTCTCAAGGTAGTGGTTAATTGATTTTGTATTTGCTTTTGCTTAGTAGCTTGAGAAGAGCTGAGACATTTTCTTCCAATTCTGGATGATTCCATGACTGCTACTGACACTGGGTTCAGAAGACATTTTTGCTGTTATCATTCCCCAAATCTGGAAAGTCTAACCATTAACGTAGTTTAATATGTATGATTCTGTTATTCTAGTCTATCTAGACTAATTCAAAACTTTTTCTCTTGAAAGGGGAATTGGGTTTTTGATCCCGTTTATTATATCAAGTTTTTAGATTTCTTAAGCAAATTTAGTTTATCTCTTCCAGCTTTCTTTAAATTCCATATATCAGTAGATACCCTTATATAAAATAACAAAATATCTATCTGATTAGCTCTACAATCTTTACTATATTGACTTGCCTACTATGTGACAGTAAGTGTGCTAGGATTTTTGTACATATAGCCTCATAACTATTCTTCAACATACCCAGTTGCTTTTCCCATTTTACAAAAAGGAAACGGAGGTTCTGTGTGGTTAAAATTAACTTGTCAATATCACAATGCTAGTAAGTGGCAAGGCTGAATCTGAAATACAGGCCTTCCTGGCTTAACATTTCGATCCATTTCTATTACACCACCGTCCACTTGTTGAAAAGATTAGCTTTAGTGGGGGCTGTGTGATGGAGGGAGTGCCATCCTTCACTTGGATCATTTAATGAACCGATTCACCTGATAAAATATACGCTAATATGCTAAACTTGGTGGTGTCCAGCTAGTTAGAAATTTCATTTTATCTAGATCAACATTAGACAGAAGAGTACAATTACTGACCAGTCGAAATAAGAGATATACTCTTTGTCTTTACTTATGTTTTAGCGTGTAAGGAAAAGATTCCTCATCTAGACTTGTTTTACGAGATCAAGACCACGTCTGAGACTTTCTTAGTGGTCAAAGTGTTAGCAATCATCAATCAGAAATGGAAAAAAAATGAATTCTACACCCAATTCTGGGAGAACAAATTCAGTGTTTAGTATTTCTGATTCTGAGAGAATCTGGCCGAGAAAAAGTTAGATCTATTGAACAATCTCAATTTACGTGTGCTAGGTTTTTATTCAAATTAGAATACGTCAGATCCAGCATAGGAGAAGAATGACTCAGAATTATGTAGGAGATCTGTAAAATTGCCTTTGATTTTTCTGGCACCTGCTGGGGAATAGCTCTGATTTTAATATACCAGCTGCAGTGATATTAAATATTACCAGGGCAACTTTATACTAGCTACACTGCACCATCCCTGGGGAGAGAATAGAGAACTCATTAAATAAATAAAGATCAAGTTCACACCCAGACATTATCTATCATTACTTTTAGACCTAACAGATTCATTATCTTTAGTACTGCTTAGAGTATTATTTTTCTAAAAAGTTTGCTATACTTTTAAGAAAATCTGATTAGAGGAAAACTGATAGTTTAATGAAGTAGCCAGCAAAGGGGGTATCTGTAGTTTGCCAAGCATCTATACATTTATGTCGTCTTTTCTCTTTTCTTCAAAGGAAGCATTGCCTGTCAATCAATTAAAGGTATTTACGGAGCTCTTACTCTATGGCCACATTGCTGTAGGTGAAAAATACAGCTACAAAGAAAATGGTTGGACTGGTACTTGAATTCAGAATTTAATTTTTAATTTTTATAAAAGAATATCATAAAGCTCAAGTATGTTCTAAGGTAGATATTTTCAAATACTTATAAAAATTATTGAGGATTCCAAAGAGCTTTTTCTCATGTACTTAATATCTGTCAATGTTTACCATGTTAGAAATTAAAATTGAGGCATTCAAAAATATTTATTAATTGGTTTCAAACAGCAAAAATACATCTATCTATCAACATAAATAGTAGGTTTTGTGAAAAATAACTGTTTTCTACAACAACAAAAAAATGAGAAAATTGGTCTTGTTTTACATGTTTGCAAAGCTCACGAATGTCTGGTTTAGAAAAGAGAGCTGGATTCTCATAACTGCTTCAGCAGTTAATCTATTGCAACATCATGTCATATAACCCTGGAATATTTTACTGTACACTCATGAGAAAATAAGTATAAAATGGAAAATAATATCTTAGAGTTAGCATGAAATAGTTTTGACCTAATAGACCCCCAAAAGGGTTTCAGAGACCTCCAGATAACATTTTTAAAAACCCTGTTTTAGAATAATATGAAGAGTAGAAGTGATAACTCACTATTGCCCTTTCAATATAAAATTGAAAAATGCATGCATTTGGATAAGATAGTATTTATTGAGATCTGCTTTTTAAAAACCGATGTCAAACTATTGATCCAGAGTTAGCCAAATGAATACAATTTGAAGGAAATTTGAGTAAATTTCGTGTTGGTATATACAAGGAGGTTGGTGTAAACACATACATGCTGTTTGATTGTTTATTTTGCTAAATTTTAGACTCTGTCAGCTAAAGACAATTATTTGCATTCTAATTTTTATGTTTTCCTGCACAATACTGTTTCAACTTTAGAAAGTAGCTACTAGCCATTCTTACCATATGGTTTATTTATTTACTTTAGTGCAGACATCCGGTTTTAAAGTTAGCTATCTGAAAAAGTCATCTTTTCAGTTAGGAAACACTAGAGATCAGAACCACCCACAATTTGGAGTGGAATACCACTTTAGAGGGGAATGAATCCAGTGGACAGGATGACTTATATTACTGCAAGAATATCTGACTAAATGTCAACTGAATAGTCCAAGTTATCAAAAAGAAGGAAATATTAACAAAAGTATTTTTGGCTCACAAAAGAAATGGCCCATTATGCTTTACTACTATTATCGATAAGTAAAGATTAAGTTTGTTTATGCTACACCAGAGATCTGCTATTATAAAGTAATTTTAATCATGATTAATTTTATGGCTTTTTAAAGAATCAAAAATCCTTATACGGGGGCATAATGGGTGGTTTCGTATTTTTCCACCTGAAATCTAGGAGTAAACTGACAGATTCCACATCTTCTGCTTCCCAGTTTTCCTCATTTGTTGCTTGCAATATTCAGGATTTAAAATGAAAAAAAAAATAGCTTTAATGGCATTGAGAGAAATAAGGACTGTTGTTATTTAAGGAATGCAAAGGCTCAAAAGATGAATGTTCTTATTTTTCTCTCTGTTTTACTTCTTCCTTTACCAATCTGATAAAAATCCTCACATTTTAAGAGGGAATGTATTTAGTTTTAAAAACAGGCTTTGCAATGGCTAGATAAAGGACTGCTTATTTTGTGGATGGTTCTTCTGTACAAAGAACTGTGTGTTACTACTAGTAACACAATAGTCCAGCAGGTAATAGAAAACTCATGAATAGAAGGAAAGAAATGGCAGTAGAACCGGACGATAATCTGCATGTCATGTCAAGTACAAAGGCAGCCCTGTTCTGCTATGGTGTTTAGACCCCTGAGTTGCATCTGGTGGTACAGCTATAGCTTCATATGCACATGGGTTGGACCTCCTTTTTTATCCTGTATTTGAATTATTTATATTAACAAAGAAAAGATATGTGAGAAATGACTAGCTTAAAGCTGTCTGGAGAGATGTCTCCTTTCTTTCTTTCATTTAAATTGAATTTCCTGGAACACTTTAGAAATCCAGTTACTATGTATCCACACCATGGAGCCAGGAATGGGCATTACAGAGAACGACAATTTGTTGAGTTTGTTATAGCCCAACTCCAAGAAATCTAAACTTCATCCATTCTTTAGATTATAGATGACAATTCAAAATCACAACCACAGAACAGAGAGAGTGTTCACAACTGCATGGGATTGCTTGTTATGATGATGGAATTCTTTGCATCTTAAAAGAAGATAAAAGTTGCCTAATTCATGTATGATACAGTAAACTTATTTGCTGACATAGCAAGTCTTACGTGATAACCATACTAATGATACAAGAGGGCTGGGAAGGGAAGAGTGTGTTCCCTTTGAATTATATGAAAGGGGGGAAGGGGAATGCTGGGTAGAGAAAGGTGGGCCGCTGGCTAGGGCTCCACCCCCACGGACCTAGTAAGGACAGGCACTCCTGCTTTCATACCCAAATGTTGCATTTTCCAAAACTACTTTGGCCTGCCACATCCCCATCCTGGGCCTATAAAAACCCGAGACCCTAGTGGGCAGACACACAGAAAGAGCTGAACGTGGACAGAAACACATCGGGGGAAGAACACACAAGTGGCTGGTCATCGACAGCATGCCAGCAGAAGAACACGCTGACCAGCACCTGCAGACAGTCGACCAGTGGAACAACACAGAGTTTGGCTGAAGTGGTTGGAGAAGAGTCCAGCTGCTCTGTCCAGGGTAAAACCATCACTCTTCTGGCTTCTCCATCTGCTGAGAGCTACTTCTACTCAATAAAACCTTGAACGTATTCTCCAAGCCCACATGAGAACTGTTTCTTTTAGTACACTAAGTCAAGAACTCCCAGGGTACAGAAATCCCCCTGTCCTTGTGATGAGGAAGGGGGTCTAACGAGCTGGCTAACATAAGCTGCTTATAGATGGCAAACTAAAAGGGCACCCTTTAACACACACCCACTGGGGCTTCAGCTGTAAATATTCACCCCTAGACACTGCCGTGGGGGTCAGAGCCCCACAGCCTGCCCATCTGTTTGCTCCTTTACAGGTTTGGGCAGCCGGCACTGAAGAAGCAAGCCACTCCCCCTGTCGCACACCCTGCAAGGAGAACAAGGAAACATTTCCCATTTCACTAACATTCACCTATCGAGTTTGAAAAACATCGATTCAGCTAAAATGCATATATTCCTATTATGCTAAGAAGGTGGCAAGATATTTTGAAGTAAAAATTAAAAAACAATGATTATATTATAATCATTGTGTTACTTTAAAGAACTGATTAACAAAGCTTTGCCAAGTTGAATCACTCATCTTTGACTGAGTCTCTATTTTCAAACTGTTTCTCACTGAACTTTGTAACTTCATATGACTCACAGACTTCAAAAGCTGCCTTGATAATTGCTTTGCTCTCCAACACATTATATATGTACATTACACATAAAATGTCAAGAAACAGATATTAAAGGACAAGAAGTGAAGATCTGAAATGAAGAAAATGAATCAGTTAGTGATATTACACAGATTATCTAGTTTAATTTACTCGGATTTTTTCACCGTGGTTTTTTTGTGATTGTTTTCAGTGAGATTCACACCTGACAGTCCTGGGTGACCTTTCTCTCTTTTTCTTCGTGTGGGAGCCTCAGCATCTCCAGCACACAAAGGTTATGTGAGGCGCACAGAGTGTGGAATGCTTTGGATAATGGGAGAGCAATATAATCAATTTGCTACTGACAGGATGAAAAGGAGAAGAGAGGCTGCTTTTGAAGTTGTCTCCTCTGTGAATCTGAGTCATCCACAGCTGTAGGATTCCACCCTGTTTGTCTTATAGGAGGAGCAGGAACACCAAGTTTTACATATCATGTTTATTTTCTTCTGCCAATTTGAGTCCTATAGAGCAAAGACAAATCTCGGTGTGGCATTTTTAGCTCAAAGCCTAATGTTCAGACACCCACATGCCTTAACACAGTTGGCAAAAAAAGGAACACACCTTATATGTGAAATTGCACAAAGTAACATTTATCATCCAAAATAAAACTGGTGTTCCCTTCCTGTTCCAGCTTACCTACCATTGGGAAAAGAATGAATTTTCTGGAGATAAATAAGCTCCTTTGCTAGACTGCTTTCTATTTTCCTCTGTCTCTTTCTTCCTCTTATTTTTTTTCCTTCCTACACAAGGTGAAATAATGTGGCTGTAGGTGCGACAAGTAATGTTCAAGGCAGTGACTACCTTTATTTTCTCTTTTCCTCTTTGTGCAACTGGACCAGACTGTAAAACCTCAGAGGCCTTAAAGACATAGAATCTGAACTCTGAGTTGAGGATTCAGCCCTGCCTCTTCACTGTGTGAGAAGCTTACCGGCAGCTGTTTTCACAGGGTTGCATTTCTTCTACCTTCTAAAAGTGAACTGTCTTCCCTTAAGGAGAGGCATTTACAAATATGTTTTCCCCTCCTTTTTTTAAATCTTTATGTGTGTGTGTGTGTGTGTGTGTGTGTATGTGTGTATATATATACACACACATATAAAATTGCATTTTAGGTTCTGGGGTACATGTAAAGAACATGCAGGATTGTTGTATAGGTACATACATGGCAATGTGGTTTGCTGCCTCCATCCCCATCACCTATATATGGCATTTCTCCCCATGTTATCCCTCCCCAACTTGCTACCCCCCACTGTCCCTCCTCTAGTCCCCTCTTCCACTGACCTCAGTGTGTGATGCTCCCCTCCCTGTGTCCATGTGTTCTCATTGTTGAACACCCGCCTATGAGTGAGAACATGCAGTGTCTGATTTTCTGTCCTGGTGTCAGTTTGCTGAGAATGATGGTTTCCAGGATCATCCATGTCCCTACAAAGGACAAGAACTCATTGTTTTTTATGGCTGCATAGTATTCCATGGTGTATATGTGCCACATTTTCCCTGTCCAGTCTATCATCGATGGGCATTTGGGTTGGTTCCTGGTCTTTGCTATTGTAAACAGTGCCACAATGTGCATACGTGTGCATGTGTCTTTATAATAGAAGGATTTATAATCCACTGGATATACACCCAGTAATGGGATTGCTGGGTCAAATGGAATTTCTATTTCTAGGTCCTTGCAGAATTGCCACACTGTCTTCCACAATGGTTGAACTAATTTACACTCCCACCAACAGTGTAAAAGTGTTCCTATTTCTCCACATCCTCTCCAGCATCTGTTGTCTGCTATATGGAGACATTTTAACAGTGGGTAGCTAGCAAGACACTGAGTGCTGAATCAGGAATGGTTTATGGGTTATTTTATCT
>CAUYLG010017688.1:0-15011 GCA_963573385.1 Cacajao melanocephalus | reverse complement strand
CTTCCCCACAGAGCTTGGCCTTCCTGGGTTCAGCTGTGCTTACTGTGAAACTCTCAGTCCTCAGCGCTTCCAATTGCTGTTCTCCTTGTGGGGATGGGACCAGCCGAGCCCGACTCAAAGGGCACCCAGTCGCGTATACTCCGCACTGAGAAGCGCCATGCCGGGGCACCGGCAAAACAGCCACGCTGGCCAAAAGAGTCGTGCTGGCGACCCGTGTGGCTCCTCTGCTGGGAATCTCCCAGTTTGTGGGCAACAGAAATTTGTCTGAAATTGCGGTGTCCACTCGCTCTCTGCACTTTCACTGGGAGCTACCGAAAAACTTTTAAATGAGCAAATTGATAGATTGACTGATAGATTTGTGTGTGTCCTGAATGGCTCTTCCACTCTTTCTTTCAGGGTTACTTAACAATTCTTTCTGTTTTTTTTTTTTTCTTTTTTTTTTAACAACTCTTTAAGTTGTATCAAACTTATGGCAATACAAATTATTCTTGCCATATTACAAGTCCATTTGGTCTGCTGGAGTACAAAGCGTTATTGTCCTGTGGTTAGACCAGGTTTTGCATCTATTTGTAAATTCATTTCAGCCTCCCTTTACCTCTATAAACATGTGTATTTGAATTCTTCTTTGGTCAGTTGTGACTTCTTACTGCTTTTCTCATTGAGTTAAATACAAATCTTTGAAAATATTTAATTTCACATTTGTATAAGAGTCATGACTACATCCTATTTTTAAAATTATCCTTCAACAACCTGGCAGTGGATTCATGCTGTAAAACAGCTTCTTTCCACCAGGAAAGGGTAGGCGAGGACTCTAGTATCAACAAAATAACATTAGAGATTTATGTGCAGCTCTAATCTTATTCCCCAGATTTTCTATGTATAACTTAATTGCATGTATACTGACTACTCCCTAATAATAACTAACTTCTAAATAATGCTTTACACTTTATAAAGTGTTTTCCGCTATTTGATTTGCACACCAGGGACCTATAAAATAAGTTGAACAAGAACTGTGATAACTCCCACTTTATAAATGAGGAAGTAAGGAAGTTATGAATCCTGCCTGACATCACATGAAAAAAGACTCATGTCTTCTGACATAAATTCCTTGCTCTTTCCACTCTACGCCACATCACCACACCACATACACCCTCTCCAGTCCATACTTCAAAGTACCTCTTGAAAGATCAAGGTTAATTCAGTTAAGTTTGAGACAATTTCAGCATTAAGGATACTTCATTTGAATATGCCAATAATTTGCAAATTGATATTCAGTTGTGGTTTGTAGGTTAACTCTCTTTTTAATCACATTTACTCAATTGATCTATAAAACAATTGTCAGAGTATTTATAATAGTATCCATTTTCTGAAAGAAGAAGCTAATATTTATTAAATACCTGCAATGTGATCTTTTTATCTAAGTTTTTTCATTTAATTTTCAAAATAGCCATGTGAAGTAACTTTCATGTTTTCATTGTCCTGTTGGTGACAATAATAGTATAAATCTATTTATTGACCATTCATATATTATCTGGTGTAATCCTCACATCTGTTGGGTTGGTTGCATAAGTGAAATCTAAATCATGGGACCATTGAGAACGATACCCAAGGTCATATGTTGGGATTTCACCTTAGGTCCAAAGTTCATGTTTTTAACAATGACTTAGTGGTTCAGAGTAGCCAGGACCATTGTTTGGTCACTCAGTATGACAGTGTTCATTCTGTGTGAGGCTTTGTCCTCAGGATTGTGAAGAAATTCAAAAGTGGGTGAAGGATATGAACAGACACTTTTCAAAAGAAGACATATATGAAGCCAACAAACGTATGAAAAAAATGCTCATCACTGGTCATTAGAGAAGTGCAAATCAAAACTGTATTGAGATACCATCTCGCACCAGTTAGAATGGCAATCATTAAAATATCTGGAGACAACAGATGCTGGAGAGGATGTGGAGAAATAGGAATGCTCTTACATAGTTGGTGGGAGTGTAAATTAGTTTAACCATTGTGGAAGACAGTGTGGCAATTTCTCAAAGATCTAGAAATAGAAATTCCATTTGATTCAGCAATCCCATTACTGGATATATACCCAAGAACTATAAATTGTTCTACTATAAAGACACATGCACACGTATGTTCATTGCAGCCCTGTGTACAATAGCAAAGACCTGGAACCAACCGAAATGCCCATCCATGATAGATTGGACAAAGAAAATGTGGTACATATACACCATGGAATACTACTCAGCCATAAAAAACGATGAGTTTGTGTCCTTTGTAGGGACTTGGATGAATCTGGAAACCATCATTCTCAGCAAACTGACACAAGAACAGAAAGCCAAATACCACATGTTCTCACTCATAGGTAGGTGTTGAACAACGAGAACATGTGGACTCAGGGAGAGGAGCATCACATACTGGGGGAAGTCGGGGGAGAGACAGCAGGGGGTGGGGAGGGAGGAGAGGGTGGGGAGGGATAACATGGGGAGAAATGCCAGAAACGGTATGCACCTAAAGTAAAATTAAAAAATAAATAAATAAAAAACAGAAAAAAAAGAATAAATGGGCCTTACTCTTGTGTGTCTTGAAGTCTAATGTTGATGTAAGGTCAAGGGAAAAGGTGAAAGCTGAGAGAACAGAGACAAGGAGAAATGTGACAATGTCCACAGTAAAAGAGGATTTTCTTTTCCAGAGATCTAGAGAACCTGGAGCATGAGGTCATCGAGGCAAGCTTCCTGTTTACTCCTACCTAGTCTTGTCAATACATGGAGAGGTTAAGGATCATAACAAATGCAAAGCAACCCGAATGCCTTTTAACTCACATTTGCAGCTGGGTCAAGTACAAGGCTCAATGCTAAGGCTAGCATGTCAACAGGCAGCAGAGGGAATATGCAGCTCCTTTGCTTCTCTTCAGCTCTAGTGTTCTTCCTCTAAAAAAATGCCCTTCTGATTGGAATGGATGGAACAGAAGAATGGAAGCTGCCCATGGATGAAGAGATGTCAGGGAACTCCTATTTTCTCTACATGCAGTTCAGCTTCCTGGCTTGAAGGAATCCCAGCCCAGGGACCTGAGAAAGCTTGCAGATGAACTTGCTAAACCATTTTTAGTAAATGAGGAGGAACTAGAGAAGGCAAGAGAGATGATGGACATCCACCTGCAAGCATACACTGACTTGGCTGTCAAAGGTGAAGGAATGTAGAGGCCTGGGGGTCATGGCAGGATTCCAGAGAAATGGCTAGAAAGAGAGGGTGTGAATTTTGAAAGAGAGTAATCTTGTCGTGGGGATTCATCTGGATGCATTGAAGACAAATCATAGAACATGCCCAGTGAAAGACATTTCCTGTGGAGAAGTCAAGTAAATGCAATATATATGGAGTGTTTGGATTGCAGTAATTCACATTTATCAAAGTTAGAGCTCTAAAGGGTGCAGGTGTTGCAAAAGAAATTAGAGTTTCATATGGAAGATTAAAGACTGCTGTCTGATAAAGTCTAAAAGTCTTTATTAATTACTAAAATTCATAAAAACACTGTGGAGTAGGGCTTATTATTTGTTATATAGATAAGGAAATTGAAACTCAGAAAAGTTCGTTTGCCCAAGTTACACAATTATTGAGTGGTGGACCTAGATTTTAATCCAAATCTACCTGGCTTAAGAGCCCATGCTCATTTCACTGCACCATAGTTGAAATTTATCTCATTTTGTCATACTGCATTTGTGTATAAGCAGATGTGTATGTGCCTGTGTGTCCCTCTTCTGAGTCTCCAATGTCCATGATAACACTCTGTCTTTGCGTACCCATAGCTTAGCTCCCACTTGTAAGTGGGAACATGTGGTATTTGGTTTTCCATTCCTGAGTTACTTTACTTAGGATAGTTATCTCTAGTTCCATCCAAGTTGCTGAAAAATGCATTATTTCATTCTCTATGGCTGAGTAATATCCCATGGTATATGTGTTCATATATATACATATATATGTGTATGTATATGTATATGACACATTTTCTTTATCCACTTATTGGTTGATGATGAAAAACATTTTAAAAGGAAGGGTTAATCACATATATAAAGTCATATTCAATTCCCTTGGTTAGAAGTCATTGCCCCATGCACTTCTAGGTGACAGCCAAGTCCTTACAACATCAATTTTTCTTTTCCTAACCTCTCCTGATAACATCAAACCATCTTTCCCAGGAACTTGTACTCAGCTCATTTGCTGATGGTACTGACCTACTAACCTTGAAGTTCCTTGAGAACAGAATGATCATCATCACATGATTGGTCATGGGCAGGCACTAAATTCCTTCTGAGGATTTCACAGACACCAATCATTTTGTTTCCTTTTTCTTTCCTTTTTTTCTACATTCTGAGTAATTTATGTCTATGTCCTATCTCAGGACCAGGTCCTCTGTCTTTTTCATCCTTACGTCCCTTTTGTGCCTAAGATACTACCCTGAAGGCCAGAGGAGTGCAATATATGCTTCCTAGCTCCTGTTTTTTAAAAGGCAGGAACAGCTGAGTGCAATGACTCGTGTCTGTAATCCCAGCTACTCGGGAGGCTGAGGCAGGAGGTTAAGCCCAGGAGGTTGAGGCTGCAGTGAGCTGTGATTGTGCTACTGCATTCCAGTCTGGGAGACAAAGGAAGACCTTGAAAAAAGAAAGAAAGAAAGGAAGGAAGGAAGGAAGGAAGGAAGGAAGGAAGGAAGGAAGGAACGAAGGAACGAAGGAACGAAGGAAGGACAGAAGGAAGGAAGGAAAATGCAGCAGCATTTTCTCTATACTCTCCTCTTAACTGGAATTGAAATTCTCTAGAATTTCTTCAAAGATTACTTTCTACCCTTCTTCAGAAATACAGAGTCCTGATTCTGGAGATGAGGCTCCTGTCTGCACCTCAAATCCATCAGATCCAGCCACTCATGTTAACTTTACCTTTTATGGTCTTATTCAGCAGAGACATGCATACCACTGGATTGCTGAAAGTGGCCCAAATAGGCACTGAGGTTGGACCCATTAATGAGCAAAGTCTTTAGGAATTTTTTTCAACTGTCATGTTAAAAATATTTTTCATGGGCTTAAGATCAGCATTCTTGTACCATTTCTCTATCTGGTGTGTTCCAGGTGAGTCTTCTCTGGATTATGCATTTCTGATGTGCATTCCTGTGACTGTGCTGCCATGCACATGTCTGTCCCCCAGGGCAAGGTTCACACCCATCTTACATGTGGCGGCCAAGGAGAACCTGCGAATGAAGGACTTGATGTGTTATTGTGTGCCAACCCCTCTAAACTTAGGCTCTACTTAATCACTCAAAGGCACGGCTGTTTGCCATTTCTCTGACAGTTCTCATTTGTTAGGGGAAAACAAAGGCGTGCTGGGGGCCGGGGGTCCTACTTTGGGAGTAGCATCCTCCTGAGTGAGTGCCAGACCCCATCTCTCACTTGCTCAGGCCAGCAGAGAAGATTATTTTAGAGCATGACATGATACAGTAATGATCCAAACAATGGCCCATCCTACTTGAGTTGCTTTCATAATATAGTGTGGCATTTGTATCAACTGATATAGATTTAGATTTATACATTGAAATTAATATTATAAGAAAGGTAATGATGCAGGATTTTTTGCTCCTTAGCTCAGCTAATCTAGGATTTTGTCTCATGACCAGGAAGAATGAGGCATAGGGACACAATGAAGGGTGAGGACGATAGAATTTATTAAATAAAGAGAAAGCTCTCAGCAAAGAGAGGGGGTCCTACAATCAAGTTTCCACCACCCCCCAAATGAATAACAGGGCCACCACACATGAGCTGAAGAGGCCAGGCTCTTCCCCTGCATAAGGCGCAAATTTTTGGTGGTTCCACCCCATTCCCCCAGTGCATGTGGGTCTCCAGTCCACTGTGGGCATGCCCAGGCAAGACCCTGTGCAGGTTCCCTATGCGCACAAAACATCTAGGGTAAACACTTTTGGGGATGGGCTGGAGATTCTCTGAGGACCCTTCCCTATCTGCCTAGGCCTTTGTCTACCTCCTGCCTCTATCAGTAATAATAGTAGTAAGAATACAAACTATGCCTGTTGAAACACTACTTTGTTATGTTATGACACAGTCTTCCCACTTAATCCTTACAACACTCTATGAAGAGGTATTATTTTTATCCTATTTTGTAAATGAGGAAACGGAAACTTAAAGTGGTTAAGTAACAGGCTTAAGGTTACCCAGCTGGGAAGTGTAGAATCAGGATTCAAACTGTGATTTTCTTGACTCCTCAACCCTAGTTTTTCAACCCTATTCTAGTCTCATTGCCTTTCCTCAAGTTTCATCTGAATCCAGCTCTACTTAACTAAATTTATGCTTGCATTTCCTTCTTAGGTCCCTAAATAGAAGTCCCTTGAATGCATTCCTGGAGCCTTAAGATTTCTGCCAGTGCTCCTTCCAGCAGGTGTCAGGATACCATTTCCCTTCTACCCTCCTCTCGAGGCCCTCGGCTGGCTCCTGAGGCATCCCAGCTCACTCAGGACTCATGCCTCTCACTGGCATTGCCCACTATGCCTCTTCTCTGCTCCTGAGTCTGGCCTTTCTAGAAAACTTTCAGTACTTTTGTTGTTGTTATTTGTTTGCTTGCTTGACTGCTTTTTTGCCTTCGGGTCTGAGAAATGCAGTTGGACCACAGGGAGACTCCCTGGGCTGCGGCTGGGTGGTGGATCCCACACACTCCCTCCATGCCCCACAGCGCGTCGAGTGGCTGCATTTTCTTTGTGGCCCCTCACTCTTCTGCTGTATATTATCAGCTTAGCTCTGTTTTCCCTTTTATAAACTTTTAAAACAAATTCTCATCAACCACCTAAAACTTTTATACAACTTTTACTCCTAAAGCTTAGGTCAAGCTTCTTCTTAAATGGTAGCTTATTTCTGTTTTCCCCTTTATAAACTTTTAAAACAAATTCCAATCATCCACCTAAAATTTTATATAACTTTTACTCCTAAAGCTTAGGTCAAGCTTCTTTTTAAATGTCATTTGATCGCTAAGTATATTTTGAACTTTACAAAATAGTACTTTTTTCTTGTTTAATTAAACATTTCAGCATAAAATATTTTGAAGTTTAGAAAGATTTAGAGAATAGTTATAAACACCTTTTAATATTTTTACAGTTTTATACTTTTTACCACCCACCTTTACAAAATCTTAAAACTTAGCCATATTTTTTTGAGTTTTTTTTTTAAAGAAAGAAAGCATTAACTCCTAATTCTGAAAACTGGTCATTAAAAGGGAATAATCAAGTGTGCTACCTGACTTCCTGTTGTGAACTATATTTCAGGATAACTGAATAGCCCTTGTAGCCAAAGGAAATTTTTTTTTTAACAGAGGAATTCAGTGTCATGCAACCTAATTCGACAAGTACCATTTTGTAAGCACGAATGAAGTCATCACTGCAGACAACAATCATCAATGGATGAAATTATTAAATGAAAGATTGTCAGGGACCACTGCAGTAGAGGAATTACTTCCCCATCTTGATGCATCTTCACCAACTACTAAAACACAGTGTGCCTGCCAATATGGAAAAGTGAAAGTATTCAGGACAATTTAGGAAATGTTCTTGCCAAAAAAATATTAAATCTGAATTTAACCAAATCTCACACACACTGTTTCTGTGAGAAACATAGAAGAAGAAACAAGTTAAATGGCCGCAGGAGAAAGCAAACTGAGAAATCCAGAATGGGAGGCAGTACAGAGGACAACTTGACCCAGCTTCCATAACAAGGAAAATATGGAAAAGGTGTGTGTTGAAGGGTTTTGGGGTGGGGTAGGGAGAAAGTAGTCCTGCTCTCCATTTGAAGCAATTTAAGAGACATTAAAACAAAACTTGATGTGTGGCCCTTGTTTGGATCCTGATTTGTTCAAGCTGGTATCAAAAGATATTTCTGAGGCATTGTGGAAATTTAATACAAACTATATATTTTAGGTGATACCAAAAGTTATAAATAATTCTGTTAGATTGGATAACATTATGGCTGTATAAGAAAATGTCTGTTTTTAGAGATGACTGCTGAATTTAATCATTTGCTTTAAAACATTTACAACAAAATGTCACAGATACATTTGAATTCCCTGAGTAAATGCTTTCCTGATCTGATTTTTCTGCTTCCCTCACCAAAAATGTTTACTATCTGAACTTCAAGTTTACTACTTCCACCATGTTTGTTTCTATTACGTTATGTGTATGTATCCTCACGTGATGTATAGTGTTAGTTTTCATATTTTGAAACCTTCTGTGTTAGGCTGTTCTTGCACTGCTATAAGGACATACCTGAGAATGGATAATTTATGAGAAAAGAGGTTTAATTGGCTTATGGTCCTGCAGGCTGTACAGGAAGCACAGTGCATCTGTTTCTGGAGAGGCTACAGGAAGCTTCCTATCATGGCAGAAGATAAAGGGGGAGCAGGCACATCACATGGCAGAAGCAGGAGCAAGAAAGACAGGGCATAAGCGGGAGGTGCCACACACTTTTAAATGACCACATCTTAGGAGAACTTACTATCACAAGAACAGCACCAAGGGGGTTGGTGCTAAACCACTCATGAAAAATCCAATCCATAATCCAATCACCTCCCATCAGGTCCCAGCTACAACACGGGATTGCAATTTAACTTGACATTTGGGCAGGGACAAATATACAAACTATATCACCTTCCTCAAACAGTATATCATCACATCTACCATTGCGTAATACATATATTAAACATAGGATTACCTTTTGGAGATGCATTCATTCTGATAGACATAGATCTAACCATTTATTTCGCTACTTTGTTATTTTCTGCTATAAGAATATTTCACAATTTCTTTATTGATTCAGCTGTTAACTCATATCTGGGCTGTTTTCAAGTTAACACTGTTACTAGCAATGATGCAATAAACATTTCACATTTGTTAGACTCCTCCTGAAGTAGATTTGTTGGGTTGAAAGGTAAGTACACTTTTACCAGAAATCAAAAATTATCTTCCTGAGGTATTGTAAGAATGTATATGCCCAACACATTTTGTGAGGCTATATGAATCTTCTCGTGTTTGCCAACACTTGGAGTTATCAGGTATAAATAGAATGACTTTTAATCACAGTTGTTTAGAGATTTTCTCACATAGAGACTCAGGCTTTTAAATGCAGTTATCCAAAAGAAAGCATGTTGAAGATTGAAAATTCAATACAAACCATAAAACAAATACATAATCAAAGCCTACACATATTCCAAATTCCCTGGGTCATGGCATGAATGTGCTGTAGAGTCATTCTAATCCCAGCACCTTTCCCATTTTTTTAGCTTACACTGAACATCCTGAAATCAGGCAGCAATCAAGACTTAAATCACCTCGAAGGAAAGAGCACTGGTAATCTATGAAGGAAGACTACAGATCACGAAAGACTAGATGGAAATAATATTGTGTGTCAAGAGCGAGGGCAAAACTCCTCAGCTTGTAAATTCTCTACGGGTCTCTCATCATAGTTGTGGAGCTTGGTAGAGTAAAAGGCTGGGTGAGAAGCAAATGCAAATGTAACTGATATATTCATGGGCGTGATGAATAGCCAAACCCAAGCTACTCTGACTTAGGAATGGTAGACTCACTTTATAGATCAACAGAAGCAATGAAGACTGAAGAGCTAGGAGTAATTATTTTGCAAGAAATTATTATTGATTTTTGTTATTTTAAATGTACAAGAAGTGTTAAGAATAATAAAGTACCCACAACTGAAATTAAGAAGCAAAGAATTATCATTATGATTGAAAACACCCATGATGCCCTTATCTTGAATTTGAAGTTTATGATACCCATGCAAGTCGTTTGGCTTTCATTGATAGGTTTGTGCCCCTACTGCATATAAACAGGTATTTCTGTGCTGTAAAATGACCTTCTATGGTGTGAATCATTCTACAACTATTTTTCCTTGAACATTACGTTTTTCGGAATCATTTATACTTGTAATTCTAGCTCATTCGTTTATGCTGCTGTCTAGAATTTTATGTGAATACACCACAGTTTATTTATGCATGTATCTGTTAAAGTGCATTTAGATCATTCTGTTTCCTGCTATTGTGATGCTATACATGTTTTCTGTGCATGTGTGCCAACCTTTCTCTAGGGTGTATACCTAGAAGTACACTTCCTGTGTCGTAGGGGTGAGAATCTTCAACTTTGCCAAATTGCTTGCTAAATTCATTGCCCCAGTGTGCACCCGGCGGAGTATCTGACTTCAAATTGTTCCACATCTTAGCCAACACTTGGTGGTGACAGATTTAAGTTTTTTCCTTCAATGTAATGGGCATAACATGGTTTTATCAATGTGTTTTTAATGTATGCTTCCTAATTGTTGGCAGAGATTCAAGCTGCTTCTTTGGATTCCTTGTTCACATTTCTTGTCCGTTGTTTTTTCTATGTAATTGTTTTGTTGTGAGCATATATATGCGAATGTGTCTGAACATGTGTGTAATCTGTAGGAACTCCTTATAACTGTGGGAAATTTATACAAATTTTATTCAGCCCAAAAAGTGTCTTAGTTTCTCCCAAAGCGAAGATAGCCTATTATATTACACCATCTTCTTCTCCCTGCCCAACTTGAAAGAATACACAAAGGCATTTCAAAATAGGCCCAAAAGCAGCCTGCCCTCCCCAGAGTTCTAGTCCTTTCCTTGACCTCTGTATTAACAAATAGGGAGAAATTGCCGGAACTCAGACATATGTATTTTTAATAGTTTTATTGGGACATAATTGACATACAATATGTTTCGTATTCAAAGATAACAATTTGAGAATTTTTGACACACACACACACACACACACATATATATAGACACACGTATATACACATATATACACTGATGAAACTATCATCACAATCAAGATAGTGAACCTGGCCAGGTGCAGTGCCTCACACCTATAATCTCAGCACTTTGGGAGGCCAAAGCAGGAGGATCACTTAAGCCCAGGAATTCAAGGTTGCAGTAAGCTATGACTGCACTTAAAATTTTCTCACTCCCATCTCCAGGCAATCACAGATCTGCTTCTTGCCACTAGCAATTTGTTTTTATTTTATTGAATGTAGAATTACACAGTCTGTACTCTTTTTTTGTCTTGTTTCTTTCACTCAGAAAAATTACTTTGTAACTCATCTATGTCTTTAAGTGTATCACTAGTTCATTCCTTTTCATTGTTGAGTAGTATTCCATTATATGGATATACTACAGCTTATCAATTTGTCTGTTGACGGTCATTCAGGATGTCTCCAGTTTGGGATTTAAAAAATAAAGCTGCTAAAAACATTCAGGTACAGTCTCTGTATGGAGATTGATCTATCTATCTATCTATCTACCTATCTCTATCTATCTATCTATCTGTCTACCTACCTACCTACCTATCATATTTATACACACACAGGCACACACACAGACACATGTACACATGTACATTCCTTTTTCTTGAGTAGATATTTTGGAGTGAAATGGCTGTATCATATGGTAGTATATGTTCATGTTTTTAAAAAAAGTGCTAAAAGGTTCTCCAGAGTGATTGTACCATTTTGTATTCCCAACTACTGTGTATGGTGTGAGAGTGACATATTTCCACAGTCTCACCAATATTAACTGTGGCCCTTATTTTTAATTTTGCCATTCTAGTGGGTATGTAGTGGCAGGTCATTGCAGTTTTTATTTGATTTGCATTTACCTGATGGCTGATGATATTGAACATCTTTTCATGTGTTTATATTCCATCCATAGATCTCCTTTGGTGAAGATCTAAAAAAAGATGGAAAATCTTTTTTTCCACTCATTAGGTTGTTTGTTTTCTTATTATTGAGTTTTGAGAGTACTTTATAATATTCTGAATTCAACTCCATTATAAGATATATGTTTAACAAATGTTTTCTCCCAATCTGTAACTATCTCTTCATTTTCTTAATATTGTCATTTGAAGAAGTTTAATTTATCAATTTGTTCTTTTATGAATCCTGCTTTGATATCACATGTAAGAAATATTTGCCCAACTCAAGATCACAAAGGTTTTCTCTTATGTTTTCTTCCAGAATTTTTATAGTTTAAAATTTACACGTAGTTATGGGATGGTTCCTGAATTAATTTTTGTTTATGATGTATGGCATGGATTGATGTTAACTTTATTTTTGCTTTGGACATCCAATTGTTTCTGCACCATTTGTTGAAGAGATGAGCCTTTCTCCACTGAATTTGTCTTTGCACCTTTGTTGAAAATCAGTTGCCTGCATATGTGTGGGTCTCTCTGGACTCTCTATCCTGTTCGACTAATCTATTTTCTTATCTTTACACTATTATTACACTCTCTTGATTATGGCTGCTTAATAGAAAATAAGCTTTGAAATCAGGTAGTGTGAGAAGATGCTTCTCATGACCTCACATAGATTTGAGATCTCAGCATGACTTCCACAGTATAAATATGAAATTTCCTTTTGACCCACAAAGGTAAATGAAGATAGAGAGGTAGATCAGATGAACTAGGATCAACAGTCAACAACCATAAGAGCAGCCAGCTTGGAGTCTTTATGCTGACCAATCTCCCCTTTGGCTAGCACTGAATAACCAGTTCCAAATCCTTACTTTCTCTGAGGAGCTGTCACCCTTCAGTCAACACCTTCCTAATTATATTTCTGTGATCTAGTTGCAGTGGCTTTCCAGGCTGCCTTCCTGAATCATCCTGATAGCCGCAGATGTCCATCCTCATAGATTGTCTTTGGGTTTCCTTAGCTTAGGGATAATGGTCATTAATTTTGATATTTCTTCTTAATTTCATTCCTTAAGTTCCAGGGATGCCCACATGTCACTTCCAAATCTGAACACAAGATGATGTTAGAATGTCTAATCAGTTACTGAGGATCAATAACTTTTGTTTTAGACGTTTCGCAAAGTGATAAGATTTCAACAGTCCTTAGAGATTTTAGTTTCTGGGGGAATGACACTAGCATCTCATACTCTTACTTAAGAGCACAGCATCTAAAATTGGAACATCAATTAGTTATTCATTAATGATGTTTGAGCAAACATACCTGCTGTATGCCATGCACTGAGCTTGTGCTATGAGAATAAAGAAATTGATGCAGTGTAGTTTCTATTCTCAAAATGCTTCAAATCTAACACATTCCACACCTTCATGACCCAAGGTCACTTAAAGACTCTAGCTATGGATCAATATCATCTAGGTTTCAGAGCCCAAATCTGTAATTTCTCCCCAGTTAAAATTGTTGCCATTACTGGGAAGGAGTAGGAGGCTTTTTCTGTTTCAAGTCAGGCATTCTGATTCAGGAACAGTAGGATTTGGTTGACAAAGACAAGCTCAAAAAAAAAAAAAAAAGAAAGAAAGAAAAAGAATAAAGCATCGGGACAGCATCAGACACCAGAAGGAGAGGTCAAGCCCTCAAAGGGGTCACACAAGGTCAGTGAACATTCTTCAGAAAATAACAGAGACAGAATAGGGAGTAAATGGATGAAAAATTGTCTTTACCTCTTGACTAGAGAAGGTGTATGTGCAGGAGAGAGTGGGTGAAACCGAATTTGAGCCTCAAGGTTAAAAGTTCAGTTGGTATTACCTTTCCCACTGGGAGGGCTCACTGAGGCAGGGAGCATCATGTCCCAGGGGATGGAAATGAATCATTGTGCAGTTGCCTATCTTCTGTGATAAATGTAGGTTTTGCACACATCATTAAGAACATTTCACAACAGGTAGAGACACAAGGTCTCTGCCAAATCAAGCAGTTCTTTAAAAACCATCGCCCGGCCAAAGTGCATCATAAGGTGGACTGGAGGGTGAAAGTGGAAGTCTCCAGTTCTAGGCTGGGAAGGGGAAGGTGCGATATTCCCTGCTCCAGGACGATGGAAGAGCCTCCCCACCACACTCTGATTGGGGGTGCTGAGGAGCTAAGAGATGGCATTAAGCTTCGATGACCATGGAGACCTAGAAATTTAGCTGCAACTGGGAGAAGCTATCCAAGGCACAGAGCAAGGGGAGTATCAGGGCTAATGTAACTGCAGTGGAGATTTGGGAGTTGCCTAGGTTCCAAAGGGAAGCAAGTGCTGCTGGGAGGCCAATAGGAAGAAGTGGGATGGGTGGGAGTAGGGTGGCCTCATATGTGGACTCCGTGGCTTATAGCCAAGTTGGTGTGATTGCAACGGCCCAGGAAGACCTCCTGCCTGAAATAGTATTTTCCACCCCTCATCTACAGCCTATTCCTTTAAAGAGGGGCACAGACTTCACTTCATAATTAAAACTAAGGCTTATAATCAAAGTATCCCTAGGAGAGCAGAGTTCACTATAAGGGTAAACTCTAGATGTTTTCTTAAGAGTAGTGTTGGAGGAAAGCACAGCTATATGATTCTGATGGAAGGGGGAAAAGTGCACAGAAAAAGGGGATGGAGTCTGGGGGGCAGATTCCATGGTTCGCAGTGGCCAGCCTGATGTCATGACAGTCAAGGCTGCCAGATTTGGCAAAACAAACAAACACCAGGATGTTCAGCTAGATTTATCTGAAATTGAAACTTAATTGGGTGCCCTGTATTTTATCTGTCAATCTCAGGCCAGTGGGAAGTTCAAAGTTACTCCCCCACTGAACCCCTCCAAAATGATTGCCTTGTGGATTCCCTAAGCCTTCACTTGTGTATGTGAGGGAGCTGGGGAGAGGCTGTGGAATGGAGGCAACAGAACCACAATACATAGGGAAGAAGATACCTTACCCAAGACCTAGAAATGTAAACTCCTTAAGGACCTAGACTCTGTCATTTATCTCTGCATCTTAAGTACCTTGCATAATGCCTAGTACAAAGCAGGTTGCTTGATACAGGTATGTTGAAATTTTTTTTATTCTTTTTTTTTTTTTTTGAAAGAAAGAAAAAGAGAGGAAAGAAAGTGAGAGTGAAAGAAAGAAAGAAAAAGAATGTATGAGAGAAAGAAAGAGGAAGAAAAAGAGGGAGAGAGAACAGGATTCTTGTTCTACTGCCCA